>JANHFX010023284.1:0-35200 GCA_027560015.1 Chloroceryle amazona | reverse complement strand
AAGAAAAGAAAAGAAAAGAAAAGAAAAGAAAAGAAAAGAAAAGAAAAGAAAAGAAAAGAAAAGAAAAGAAAAGAAAGCAGGTGCTAAGGTACAGATGCATGTGCAGAAGTCTGAAAGGACCATAGACAGAGAAGAAGAATGGATTTGAAGCTTGAATAAAAGAAACATGTCCATTAAAGTACCTAGATAAAGTATTTAAAAGGTGTTACTATATAAAAATAGTTATTATTAGTTACTATGTAAAAATAATAGCCCTTCTTTCTAGCTGAAGCTGGACCTAAGACCTCACCTCTGGCCCAAACCATAAATTTCCTCTCAGCATAGATCTCTTAGTAGCATACATTTTGTTTTGGCTTCCCCATTTTAGACCCACTCCAATCATACCTCTACATATTATCTTTACACCTTCTGTAAGGGCTTTTATCTTCTTCATAGGACATAATGGATTCTCACACAAGACTCTTAGTCCTGGTCTTTGCAGTACAAAGTTCATCTAGAATCCTGAGGTAGTTTCCATTTGAAGTTTCAATTTAATGTATCTGTTTTACTCTGCCTACTGTTTTTCAAGGCAGAATCCATCTGTTTATCTTAGGAGAAAGAGATAGTATTTGTAACATCTCCTATCAACACAGTGTTCAGACACCAAGCAGAAAAATCCCTGGGATTGCAAAAAGCCCAGAACTCCTTCTTATGGATGTGAATATGTTCAAATTCCCTGGGGCAGGCCAGAAACTTTACTCCACCAAGCCACAGCCTGCATGTACACGTAAGCTCAGACCTGGAGGACAGAGAAGGATGGTAAGCAGATTGAGGACTGTTGCTGTCTGGCTTCTTTGTCCCCTTGTTTTGTTCTCAGACTGGGACTGTTGTTGAAACCCAGCCTTTATATGAAAAAAAGCCCAAAGAACAGCACAAGTACCAGCTTGCAAGGTCTTTCCAATGGGCATGCCAGGCAAATCATGGAACAAGGGAGAGCTCCAGAACGAGGCACACTGTTAAGTGCATAATGCCTGTTTAAGCACCTAAATTCTCATTGATTGGAAGGGACTGTATGTGCGAATACTACAGTCATTTGTCACTCCCTCACTTGGGTTTGTAAGGGCCAGATTTGCACAGAGACAGACAGAATGAATGAGTGAATTAAGCAGCTCTGAACTAATCTCCAGTTTAGGAACATGTTCCTTTTGTCCTCTGGAAGGATTAGATAGACAGAACCTCAGTGCTGACCTCTAAGCTCTACCTGCTGCTATGCCAGGCAGCCCCAGGTTGATTTGCTTTGGATTTGAAGCAACTGCTGTCAATAATATAAACCTCAAGATGTGAGTAACAGGCCTCCTCATGAGATCTTATTTTTTTTTCCCCAGACACCCTGTCTGCTCCTGCAGCTTTAAACCCAATGAAGGAATGAATAATTTTTTTTCTAATGATTGAAAGAAGACAGATAAGAGGGAGGTCTTCAAATTAAGAATCCAATACTTGATTGCAGCTCTTATATTTTTCCATTTTTTCCCCCTTCTTCCCAACAGAAAATAAATTGCTTCAATAAATTACATCTTTAATCTGCATAGGGGACCAGCAGGCTGGGCTCTCCTTTTAATATGTTCTATTGCAAGATAATCAACCCCTTCCTCTCACTGCATGGAGCAAACTAATAGATTTTATACAATTCCATTATTTTATTATTTCTCCCATTATTAATACAAATCACCTCCGCTCGCTTTCAATTAGAGCGTTTTTATTTTCTAATAAATCCCCATCAGGTTCTCTCAAACACCACCTAAACATGGGGAGATTACAGTACTTTCAATTTATACAAAGAGCCCATCACACTTGCATGCCTCACCTCCCTCTGTTTCCCGTGACTTTCCTTCTTCCAAAGTCTTCTTTCATTTCTCCTTGTCTCTCTGTCAGAAGAACCCACTTATTTTCTTCCCCTACTGCTTTCTCCTACATCTATGTCCTTATCTTTGATGGTGAAGTCAGTAAGGCCACCCGTTAACACTACAGATTTTTTGCTCTCCCCTATTATTCTGTGACACAGCTCACAGCTGGTACAGGGCCTCCTTTCTCTGAGTGGACAGGAAAACGGGACATGGGTGGACATGAAAATGAGAAACTGTGTTAGCCTTCCAGTGAGGGTTGCCTTTGTAATCCAATAGCAGATCTGCTTGAAATATCATCTGCAGTTCCATACACAAATGTTTGTGATGCATCTGTGCAAAGGTACTTCACTCTGAAAGCAGAACTTCTGTGGCCATTCAAAGAGGAGGGAGTATCTAAATCGGGCCCAATGGTAGCAAGGCTTGCAGGAGATGCTCTTGCTGCTGTTATCGTGACTGTGTTGCTCGCACCCAATTGCCTGGTCTCCTGCATGACCTCTTGGCTCCATCTTGGGTCTGGAGGTTTTCACGTGCCTGTTTGGGTCACTGCGGTTAACCCAGCCCTGAGCACTGATGTGCCATCGCTAGACACTACATTTCCTTCTTTCTTGTCTGTCTCCAGCAGCACCAAGAGACCACTGTTCAAAGGAGACAGAGGGGATGCAATAGTACCACATCCACAAGCCTGGGAGCCTGAGGGTAGCAGATGAAGCGGCAGCATTGCCACCATTATCCTAAAGCTGAAGGAGAAGTGTGTGGCTTGCTCCACAGGTCTATGACAGAGCTAAATTCTTCCCAAATCCCACGTGTCTGTGGTGGTTCTCAATCTGAAGGTCTTGGGTAGTTGTTTTCTTTTGTTGGGAGTGGAGGGCTGTGGTGTTGTGAGTTCTTTTTAGGGGACAGGGAAGATGAGTTGTAAAGACCTTGAGTCACACAAATAAAGGCCATTGAAATGTTTGTGTGAACAAGGCTCAAGAAGGTGCACCAGGACATAATTACACAGCAATAATATAAGAATGGTCATCTCAAGGTGGATCAAAGATCTAGAATCTGGTCCTAAGAAAGAAATGCTTAAAAATGTATAAATATATTATTCCCAAAATGGAGCACCATCTTTTCAGAAGACACCTGCTGTTTTACAAAGCAACGCCAACTCTCTTACTGCTACCAGTCAAGTGCATTCCCTAAATGATGATGGTTAGAACAGACAGGGGTGGCATTCACCTCACCTCTTAATGTAGCTGCTTCTGGGGTGGCACCTGATGCCCTAATTGCTTCTGAAGTGCAGCAGCATGTCTGCATGACAGGGAGATTGAGGAATGAAGCTTCCTGAAGAGGTACGAGTCAGTTCAGAGGATGTCTTCCCCACCAGCTACGAGTGATCTGGAGATCCCGTCTTTATTTAATGCTGGTATAGCACAGTTTAGCTTTTCAGAAGGGGGCACCACTGAATACAGCCCAGCAGTGGGACAAGACTGGGTGTGAGTGAAGAACATCACACACCTCCAGTACACCAGCATCTCTCCCTCAGTACAACACCTAGATGCTCTGAGGTGACTGCCACCAGCCTGAGGTTACCAAAGGAGTCCCAGATGCTGTTCCCAGGAGGCAAGAACATAAACAGGTTATAGGTTTATTCCTACAAACTGTGTTTTTTTTTACTGCTGCTGCCTGTCCTCCTGAGATGTAGGACAGGCAGCGGTGGAAGTTTTCAGCTGGTATGGCAACCCTGCCTTGTTGGGCAGGAGCAAGGAAGGATGAGAGTGAGGGCAGGGATGGGAAAGGGTGTGGGAATAGATCTCTACAGCCTGGTTCATGGTAATTAATATGCATAGGTCACAGCCTTCCCCATCCTTCAACACCACAGTGCGATTGGGTCTGCAGGCAGAGGAGGAGACTGCTGTGGGCTGGACAGGGGTAAGGACATGAAAGCCATGTTTCTGCACATTTGTGGGCTGGCCATTAACTCCACATGCATGGGCTTCATCTCCTTCTGCACTTTGGACACTTCTCCTGCAGTGCGTGCCACATGGCGCTCCCCTCCCACTGGCTCACACCTCCACTTCACCTCTTTCAGCCCACTGGATGACACTCTGCTGTTGCCCACCTACATAGGTTCTCCATGAGTGTTATTCCACTGCTCCTCCTTGACATGCACAAAGACACATCTTCTTCCCCACTTGCAGGCAGGTTTGCAATGCACTGACCAACCCTGCAGCTGCAGAGCTGTGGACATGTGGCTCCTTAGCCTGATGGAAACTCCACCCTCTGTTGGTGATCCTAGACCCCCAGACACACGTGCCTTACACGCACACAGAAAGAGCAGCCTCCCCAGAACACACACTCCTAGGCTTGGCCTCTGCCACGTATCTTTGCATACACTGCCACAGCCAGATTTCTTCCTCTTCTCCCAAGCAAATTTTCTCAAAGCATCTGAGTTGCCCAGCATACACACATCCTCCCCACCGCCCCAATACTCCCTCCTGCCATGCCAGCCAGCACCAGCCACCCACACAAAAACACACGCACGCAGATCGAGTGACAGCGGAGCCCTCAGTGAACTGCTGGAGCAGAACAGATGGCTTAGCAACCAAAAAAACAGTCATTCGCTCCACAAGTTTCTTCCTCGACATTCTGTTTGTTTTCAGAACACGTTCATCACCAGAATAAAACCCAGGGAAGATGGGCTGATATATACACCCCAGCCTTGATCACAGGAGGTGTGAAGTCCCACCTGCTTTTTGCACCCTTTTTTTCACAGATCCCAGCTAACTCTTCTAGAGCCCCCTCTTTCCACCTGCAAAACCTATCCCCCTCCTCACTGGCATACAGATTAACTTCCTTTTCCTTGGGAGACAATACCCTTGCAAATTGTTTCATTCTTGTCCTCAGCTGACAGGCACCCTCCATACTTTCCAATGCTCATTTTTCCATCTCGGGTGTACACCTGACTCAAGAGAGCACTTTGTCTCTTATGCTGGAGTCACCTCCCTGGGAAAGGTTTGAGGAAGCTGGATGCTGGAGAAATTGCCAGATGTGTGGCAGTGGACAAAGCACCCATCAGGCAGCACATGCTGCTAAGAGGAAGAGCTGGGGGTGAGTTGCAGCTTCTTCTCCCCTACAGTCAATTCCTGGTAGGGATTTGGGATAGCAGATAGAGGGGGATTCGTGTAAGTGACCGTCTCTCACAGTCAGGAAGAAAGATGTCGTGACCTTTCCCTGCACCACAGACAAGTGGGTGCTCTATTTATTCCCAAACACCCAGATCAATTATTAGGGCTGTCAGGACTTCTGGCAAGGAAAGGGGGAGTCTTAAACTCTTCCCCAACGCAGCTTTCTGTTCTCTGTGGGAGGGTTCCCTATACCTGAGATATATCATCGGCTGAGCTGTCCTGTCCATCACCAGAGGCTTCTGGGTCAAGCTGAGCTGCAGTAGAAGGCAGGTCTTTGACTCCCTCTAGTGATATATCTAGAATAGGGCCTCACAGACACCCCCTTCCCCGCCCCCCCCAACATCTTCACCAAAATCCAGGGCTGAACACTCAAGCTGCAGGTCCAACCTCCCCTGTCAGCTGAAACCAGGCTATTTATACAAGCAAGCCAATTAACAGCTCTCATGTTCATTCCCACAATGACTTAATGATGATGCCTCCTAGGAGAGCTCACCAGATGCATGGGGTTGGAGGGGGAAAGCCCCAGGAAGGCAAACAGCTGTCTCCAGTGCAGTACGAGGAGAGGAGAGCTGGGTTTGGTTGGCTCACTCTATGCCTTCTGGACAAATTGTCTCAAACCTTGCCTCCCCCCCTTAAACAGGACTCTCTGCCCTTCCAATGTTCTCTTCTGTGAGGGAACTGCACATCTCTGTTTCATCACTGAGAACGGGCCTCGAAGTCCCAGAGTGCAGCCAATTAAGAGCCATGCCGTGCACAAGCTGCCTTTGTATTTCTAGAAGTGGCTGGGGTAATGTCCTCCCGGCATGCCATCTCTCCCAACTCCCCTCCCTGGGAAGAAAAGAAAACATAAAAAGCTTCTGTAAGATGAAAAAGAATTTTTGAAAAGAAAGGCTAGATGAAGAGGTGACAAACACAGTCAGTGTGAGGAAAGGCGGGGAGAGGGATGGGGAGTCCATGGGTCTGGAAAGACAAAGGGCTGTGTCAATAATTCATGAGGAGGAAGTGCTCCTGCGCTCTGGAGCCTGGTGGCCTCAGACGGTGATGAGCAGCTACCAGGCCAGGGCAGCAGGGAGGTGAGGGTGTCAAAGCATAGCTTGCCCCATGTCAAAAATATGTTCCAGACAGGCAGAATGTGATGAGATCGGGATCTGGGCAAAGGAGGAGGGATGGAAAAGTTGAAAAGAGAAACCAGTCCTTTCTGGGAGATGAATGGGAGCTAAGAAGCGCAAAGGACACAAGATAGGGTCTCTTAACCCTGAAGAAAAGTTGTGCCACCACATAATAATGCTAGGTCATGCTTAGCTCTGATTAACCGTCTTTGTTATACTTAGGGAATCAGACTTACCATCCCACTTGCACTAAATGAGGTCATTCATGCTGTGTTCAGCTTATAGGACAGCAAGTTTTAGTATGAAGGCAGGGACAGCCCCCGCCGTCTACAAACAGACTTTGTGCCCAACCAGCCTCTGCTGAAGGCTTGAGGCTCCTCTGTGAGACTCAGTTGTGATCCTCCAAAGGCTATAGCTAGACTGGGCTGCAAAGACAGGCTACAGCACACCTTGGTGTTCTCATCCAACATCGCTGGAGCCAGGACTGTAGCATGCCACGGCTGTGAGCCCACCGGTGCCCCTGCCCTGCCTCATCAGGCAGGACCAGACGATGTGATTGCACTGTATATGAGCTCAGCACGGGACAGGGGTACATTGCAGAGCAGTGACCATAGTTGAGAACTGTTCTGGAGTGCTGAAGCTCAAATGAAGCTTAAAAGAGCTTTGCCTTTGTCCCCAGGGGCCCTTCCAAAGGAGGAGGACATGAGCACCAGTCTTGCCACTACCGTGAAATTGTAAGCTGTTGTGCTACACAGCCCAGAAACAACTGTGAACTCCCGAGGGGAGTCACAGATACTGTAATGCACCTGGGTCAAAACAGGGCAGACAAGGGGAAGTGACAGGACAAGGAGAGATGAAATCCTTCCTCCCAGACTGCCTCCCCTGGGAACAAGAACGAGCACCCACAATGCCACAGAGGCTGTTGTCCCGACCTGCTGCTGGAGCTGTCCACGGCTTTTGCCAAAGATGGGGAGAGGTGCTGCCCTTGCCCCAGCCCTGGCTGAGTAGACAGGTTCCCTCTGGACTGCTTCTGCACCAGGCTCTGTGGTACCTCTGCCCATCTCCTCCTCCGGGTTGCAGCAGCCTCTGGAGGTGTGCATCTGAGGCCAGGGCGAAGAAAGAAGGCCACAGCCCAAGGAACCTGGTGTGGATCTCTGCCAGCTCTGCCATGCCAGGGCAGCCAGAGATCATGGAATTGCACGGCAGCAGGTAGGCTTGACCAAGAACCAGAGAAGGGAAGAAAGATGGCCTCATTTAATGTCCAGGGCATTGCTTCCCTCCTGACACCTCCCATGGTTTTAGCTGACATGCTTTGGGACTTTCCTCCCTCCTTCCCCTCCAGTTCCAGCATCCCATCTCATATTTCCAGGAGGTGATTGTCTCCTCTGTCTGCTTTTCTTAGATTCTTCTTTCTGCCGAAGCACTGACAAGGGGCCATTTCTGCATATTATATAACCCTTTCCCCCCAAAATTATACTGGCCATGCGTCATTGTATCTGTGGTTGCCAGACACAACTGTAATATCATCCTGTTGCTGAGTATCCTCACCAGCTGCCAGGCTGAAAGACCAGGGAGAAGTAGGAGTACCCTTGCGTGTCCAATGCATGCCTAAGACATCAGGAAAGGCTCCTGATCCCTTCACATCTGGTCCTGTGCACCCTGAGGTGACAACCAGTATTTCCCCTGCCTCCTGCTTACTCTGAGAGTTCTCCCCTGGCCTCCCAGCCCTGCTCCCTCCTTGCAGTGGAGCACGCTCGTCTCCCTCCTCCACAACCATAGAAGATGCCAGCAGGCTGTGAGAGTGGGTCTGGAAGAAGAAGGCTGGTTTCCTTGGCAAAGTCAGTCAAAGTTTGGCACAGCAGATGAACCCTTGGGCCTTCCCTGTGTTTCACCCACCCTTACTCATGCTCTTTCTCCTCACGGACTTCCCCCCAGATGTCACCCAGTGTGGTATACAGCTGGTATTTCTACCGCCACAGGGCCATCGTCATTTTTGTTGTCTTTTCCTCCTCATTGCCCCCACAAACAAAAATTTATTAGCACAGAGTGCCATTATGGATAAATGATCTCCTGTCAGCTCTATTTACCAGGGGATGGGGAGGAAGCAGGAGCCTGTGTGTGTGGAGGTGGGGGAGGCTGGAGCTATGCTCCAGCTGACAGCAGCATTCATCTGCAGAACTGTGCAGGAGCTAATTAACGTGCAGCAATGCTGCCTGTGGCAGGTAATGCCAAGGCAGGACATCAGCAGGGAGGCAAAGACACCAGGAAGAAAAGAGGAGAGGGTAGAGAGACAAGTAGAAGAAGAGGGAATGCAAGAGAGGAGGGGAAAGGGGAAGGAAGGCAGGGTGTTAAGGGCAACCCACTGCTACTCCACCACCCTACGGGTGCTGCCTCCCCCTGGCTTCCCTAACAAGTTTTTAATTGCAGCGACTTTTTGGTTTTCACCTGGCTGCTGTGAAGTGACAGCTTTTTTTTTGGTAATGTTAATAATGTCTTCAAAGCCCAGAGCAGCAGCCAGACCCCATGAGGGGTGGTGAGATGTCCAGGGGCATTGAACGGGGAGAGGAGTGGAGCACACAAGGATTTTTTTACTCTTTCAGATGAATTCAGGAATTAGGCTTTTGATTGTCACAGAGTAAACAACCCTGCTCCTGGTCTGGGGAGCCAGGCCTTGTCAGCCATGAGCACACACCCGACTGAAAGCAAGAGGATGGGAATGAGGAATGTGAAAGGGGAATGGAGCAATGTGCATGGGCATAGAACAGTGGCAGGAGATTTTGGTGTGAGAAGGCCAAATCAGCCCATTTCATATAGTTGAGAGAATGGGGGATAAAAACCACGGTGTGGCAAGGGGAGATGTTATGACATACAACAGAAAACAAGCTGCACTCACAATGACTGAATGAGAAGGGTGGGAAAGACACTTTGTGATGTGCCTGTGCATGTTTCTTCACTGTGGGCACACTGCTTTGTGCTCACGTGCCACGTGCCCTATACATACAGACCTCTCATCACTCACGTGCTCAGGCTATGCATGTGTGTGCATATGTCCACCCACCCTGCGTGCCCAGTTGCTCAGGGTGAGCCTGGGAAAGTCAAAGTGGCAGCTTGGATTTGTGCCTGAAAGGTGCTAAACCAGGTTGCCATCGCACAGTTGTGCAGCTAAGTGTGTGCGTGCGTGCGCACGTGTGTATGCAAGTATTTGCTGCTTCCCTTCTGTACCAGCTGAGCTCCCAAGGAGCTGCAGGGCATACGATGTCCGGACAGCAGCTCAGTGCTCATGGATGCTGTGAATGATACAGGCTAGCTGTGGCAGTTCTCAGCAGCTCAGGAGAAGGCTCTTAACTCGCACAGACAGCCGGTGCTGGGGGCAGCTGGCAAGGGGCTGGAAGCCAATCCGTTATGACAGCTGCTCTGCCAGGGGTGGTTGGGGGCTTCTCTCTTCTTGTTTTCACCACAGACTGGTTACCTAGTGTGAGGCTAACAGGGCCGCCACTAAATCCGACAGGAATCAGATCTAAGGGGACAAGAACAGCGTACACTAAGCCGAAGAGCATCAGAAGAGCAAAGCACGCAAGAGCTGCACAGTTCTTGGTTCATATGCTACCGATACACACTCCTCTCATGCTTGTTGCTTTTCTCAGGAACCCTCTTCCTTTCTGTCTTCCACTGTTCCTCCTCTGTCTCCCCACCTCCATCTCCTTCTTGCCTTTTCCCAAGGTCTTTCCCTCTGTGGCTCAACTGACCACTCAGTCAGGATACCACGAAAGCTGGAGCTTTCAGTGTGGCTGGGACTGGCCCTCTGGATATCTTTTGGCAAAGAAATCTGAAAGGGGACTACAGTGATCCCGTACTGTTGCCACACCTTGTAAAGCATCCCTGGATTTAGCCACTCTGGGAGCTCCAGAACCCAGCAGGTTGCCAGCATGTGTGTGTATATGTCCACCTACCCTGCGTGCCCAGTTGCTCAGGGTGAGCCTGGGGAAGTCAAAGTGGCAGCTTGGATTTGTGCCTGAAAGGTGCAAACCCACAGAAAACTGCTGGGTTTCTGCTTCCCAGATGGCTTCTGACAGCACTGGTGAGCCTCATGCTATGAAAAGGGAGAAAACAGTAACAGCTCTGAGCCTGTTGAGAAGATCCAAAGGGGCTGTGATGCCTCAGCACAAAGTTTATCCTTGTGTATAGGTATAGGTAACAGGGAAGGGGGCTTGAGAGCAATCATAGAAAACCTAGTGCTTTGGATTATTCTTGAAAAACACCCTGAGTCTATTCTGAGTTTTTCTGGCCTGCTCATCCCCCACACTGATCCCCTGTCCACAACCTTCCTCTTTTCCTTCAGTCCACTGCAGGAATGCTGATCCTTTCTCTGGTGTCACAAACCAGTTGGAGATGCCAGTGAGGACACAATTTTCTAGCTCAACAAAGACTGGAAAGGAAAGAAAAAGAGCACAATGCGTGACTTGGCAGGGGAAGCAGCTTTGTTGCACATTACCCCATAAATCTCATGCCTGACAGAGTTTCTAATGTTGGAGTCACTTAAAACCACAGCATTGTATTGGGTTAAATTGATGAATAGCACTGAGAGAGGGGACAGCCTAAAGCACTGACCAGGTACCTTACCGATGGCAGGCTCCCTCTCTCGTTCACATTCTGCTCCCTCTCTCCACTTATGGAGCCTCACCTCTTTAATCAGAAAGTGCATGCTCTCCAGGTTACTGCCTGAAATGTTCAGAGACACTCTTTAGGGAGACCTGGAAGCAGCAATGCTCACCTTGGAAACTCTTCAATCGGGAGAGGAGAAAAGAAGGGAAAGGACAAGGAGGTTTGGAGCATTCATATGTGAAGGGTTGTGCCTCCTCAGCTGTCAGTGGTGCTAGCAAAAGCATAGGAAGTTGATGGAGAAGCCCCATGCCAAGTCACACTTGGCCAGAAGAGTAATGAGTATAGCTGTTCTCAGAAAGGCCACCTCTAAAGTGAATGAAGAAAGTCCAGGACAATAATGTTTTCTCCTCCAGGAGAGCAGCACTGGGGCAGCACAGTGGAGACCATGGGAGACGACTCGAAGGCAGGGCTCTGGCTTCACTGCAGCCAGCCCTGGAGTTCACGTTGCTGGAATCAGGCTAACCCTTTTCTCAGAGCCTTTTTTGTTTTGACTCCCTGGTTTCATCCTTTCTCAGACTAGTTTTCCAATGTAAAGAAGAAAGGTTTTCTAAAGGTCTCTGCCTGGTTTGGTGTTATTTCCTACCCTGTGGTGACCTAAGTCCAAACCAATAGCAGAACATCCCACAGTCCTGTGAAAAAAAATCCATCTTTTGCTTCCATTGTGGGATTAGTCCCTTTGGCATTCAGGCTCTCCCCTGTCAGCTGTGTTCACAGTGTGAAGCAGGAAAATTCTGAGTGGGCTCTCTGTAACTTTGACCCTTGCTTCCACTCCTTCCCCCTGCCACATCTTCCTTTCCTTGCAATCGCAGCACCCTATCCCTTGTCCTGCCACTGCTCCTCCTTTACCTTCCATTGGGATCCCCTTCTAGGCACTGTTTTTTTCCCAGTTTGTTGCCATTGCATTTTTTCCTCTTGATGTTCCCTAGGAAAAACCCTTTCTGATCTTCACATCATTTTTTTCCTGCAGGACTCATTAAGTACCAAGTTTACTCATTAAGTGTCAAGTTTTCTCCCTTACCTCTTCTGGGCATGTGTTGGTTGGAGACACAAGCTCCCTGAATGCACCCCAGCCATGGGGTGAGTATAACCACCCCTTGAAGATCTCAGGCCAGGCAGCCAGGCCCAGCTTTAATCAGAGACTAAGTAAACCCACCCAAGAACCACGGAAAACATCTGCATGCCTGGTTTAGATAGCTGTGACATGGATGTCTGGACACACCTTTGGCATCGATGTACTTTGGCAGTGAGTGCGTGCAAGTTCTCTTGCATAAGAGTAGGCTTGGAGTGTGGGAGCACAGGGAGGCTAGGGGTTTAGGAGCCCTGCTTGGTACTTGCACGTGTTTCAGGTTAAGAGTGGTTCACCAGGTTTAGTGTGTGAAGACAGGATCCCTCATCCACCCACCGACTCCAATGCCCAGTATGTGTGAGGTAGTCATTTACTCCCCAGTTTACATTACGGTAACACTCTGCATCGTTGGCATTTTTCAGGTATATCCTTCTCTTGAGTATCAGGGCATTGGGGTAAAGATGCAGGGTGACAGGGGAGCTCTCCGTGTGGAATAGAAGGAATTTCAGGTTACGACCATGCAAAATCTTTGGAAACAAGGTGATCGTGGAGAAGTCTGTAAATTGAATACCCCTTTCAGAGTTACAAAGGTGTTTTGACCGAGGCTTTCAAAGGAAGCTCACTGTGATTTAGGTATCCAGCTCCTAACACAGGCGCCAGCCCGCTCTCCTTTAACTGACACCCTCTGACTCAGCCTTGTCCTGTGCTACAGAAGCTCTGAGTGGCCATTCCTGCTCCCTATTCTCCTCTCTGGGGACAACACAAGGTCAGACTTCAGAATTTTTACCATGTAGATCCCACAATTGCTGCCATCCACTGTCACTGGGATGCAAACCCGAGGGTGACAGGGGGACTCCTCATGATCTGGGGGGGAAGCACTGGAATATAACTTGCACTGCAGGTGCTTTAAGGGAAGTCTGCTGAAATAGAGGTAACAGGGAACATGTAAGACTCCTAGAGAGCTCACAGTAGGTAGACTAAATAGAGCAAGGAGGTGTGCTAGATACTGAAAGGCAGAGGGAGGAGGGCTGGAGTGGGGAGGGAGATGCAAGAGGTGCCTGGGGAGGGCACCTTCCCTGCTTGGCTGCTGGCAGGCACAGTGACATCAGTTCTCCTGTGAGAGGATCGGATAATTTCAGCTGTGGCATTTTTTAAATGCTGTCTGTGCTGATGAGCAGGGCTGCTGCAATGAGCTTATCCTCTGGAGAGAGTGCACAAGGGACCGAGTGGGGGAAAGGGAGGGAGAAGCATGGTTTGGGACGGGAGGAAGAGAAAGTGACTTTGAAAGGTTGCAGACTTCAATCTCCTCTGCTTGGGTAGTTATTCCAAGGGATGGGAGAACAGGTAGAGGCAGAGCCAGGAGGAAGACACTGCCATGCATGGTCCCTGCAGGTTGTGAGATCAGTAGATCTTCTCAGCCAAATATCTCCCTCTCAGAGTGGCGACTGTTTTCTGAGGCAAAGAAAGCCTTTCCATCAAGGGCTAATGCATCTGTGACAAGTGTCTGTCACTATGCCATGTTCCATCTTCTCAGAAAGCTTCCAAGCACCCCAGCTTTGCTAAGGTGTTGGTCCCCAGTGTCTTCCCTTTTGTTCTGTTTTTGCTGGATAGTCTCTCTCCTTTGCAACAGCATGAGCCTGACCTGATGCTTAAGCAGAAAGGGACTCTTAGCCTCCTGATGCATCATTTGCCTTGACCAAGGGCTCCTTAGATGGCTTCTCCTTCCTGAGATGCAGCGAGTAAGGTGGGAGCACTGGCTCAGTGTGTGCATGGTAGGGGCTGAATGCAGAGGGGATAAAGAAAACAAAGATGGGGATTCTCTGTATTATAGGTAGCAGGGGACACTGTGAAACACAAGCATCATGGTGACCTGGGATAATGCATGCAAGGTCAAAACCACCAGCTGCTAAAAGGGTAAATGTTTTTGCCACCATCACTTCAAGAAGGTCAGGGGGCTGCTGTGAGGGAGAGGGCAGGAGCACTGGCTCAGTGTGTGTAACTGGAGGGGTAGTATGACAATGCTACTGGAGAGGGATGGAACAGGGAGAGATGGCAAGTGGTGGGACCCATGAAGTGTCCCCTGCTCCCCACAGTTCTCAGAGGTGCTGCCATGCTTGTTTTGCATGCACTGCAGTGTGTAAGAATACTGTGTTCTTCCAAGTCGGTGCCTCCTCATCCCCTTTGGCTGTGTGTAATCTGTGCCATGCTCAGATGGCACGGTCTGTTTCACTCCTTTTCATCTCAAGGCTCTGCCTGCCTGTACTGTTCAGCTCTCTAATCCTGATGAAGAGAGAGGCAAGCCAGGAAGAGCCCACCCCTTCCCAAAAACAAGATCATTCTTCCTGTCAACAGTGAGAACCTTTAGCTTCCACCTCCCTTCCCCCTCTCTCTCCTCCTCTCTTTTTCTGTGTGCTACATTTTCACTTCTAATGAGGGCAACACCTGCTTCCCATCCTCATTTGAATCCCTGAGCATCCTTCCCCAGCAAGTACAACAGGAGCTTGGCAAAGGGATGCAAGGGCAGGTAGCCACTACTGGAGGTCAGTTTGCCTCTCCAGATGTTGAGTGCAGAGGGTGAACCACTGCAACAGCTTCCTTGGCTATGGGTGGGAGCAGGGGTGTTTGTGCAGGAGTCTTGCAAAATCCTGGCCCCCAGTCTATGAGCGTTTGGCATCACATGCTCAGGTTGTCATACTAATCTTCCAGAGGTTATTTCATAGCCTGTGTGTTTCAAAAGCCCGTGGGAGTATAGGCCTGTCCAGCCTGTATAATATGGGGGACATAGATTTAGTTCACATGGCACACGTACGCTTCATAAGGCTCTCTGGGGGATCATCTGCTCCTCCAATTACCTTGCCAGCCAGCCCAAGCAAGGGATGCCCTATGTGTTAGCTTCTAACTGCATGTAATGGACTTTTTGGGGGGGAGCTGTGAACAAAGAGGTGTCTGAGCATTTGTGAGGGTGGCCCCACGTACCAGAGAGTCCATAGGAAGCTTTACTCTGAAGCAGAATTCCCCATCTTTTCACCATACAGCTGCCCTGCTAAACCTGGAGACTGTGCTAATTGGAAGCACAGGGAGAGAGGCTGAGACATGTCCGGGAAAGATGGAATGCCTGAGAGAGCAGACTTCAGTGGTGGCATGGGGCACAGTTGGAGGGAGAGGGGAGGATTGCATGGGGGAGTGAGGAATGCCAAAAAGGCTGAGGAGGGGGGCGCTGAGTGAAGCAAAGCATTTGGGAGAGTGTGTGAGCACACATCAGAGCTGCAGGGACTCGGGGACAGTGTCACAGGCAAGGCTGTGACAAATGGAAATACAAATGGAAGTTCTCACTGAACCAGATCAATGCCATACTGGGGAATGAAAAAAGGGAGGCTGAAGGAGTGAATGAAAACAATACAGACAGGTCAGCCCATGCAGCACTTTCCCAGGTACCTTCCTGATCCCTGCCTGGACAGCTCTGGTATCCTTGGCAATCATCTTTCCCCACCACCCACTACCCCTCAGCCTCTGCCTCCTACAGGCTCTATTTTATGTACTGACATTTCTCATTATGGCTCCAAGATTCCATCAAACATGGGGCTCTTAGAGCCCCGGGTGCTAATGCACATATATATTCCATAACAGCATATTTACTCCTTCCCTCAGTCTGGTCCTAGAGGGGCTGGAGAGGCTTGTGTCCCGCTCTTGGAAGGGTTGGACAGCACCTGTTCTTCTGCTGTAGGTGGTCGAGTTAAGGTGAAAAGTTCAAGGAGCAAAGGGCATGATCTCTTAAGTCAAGGGAGCCGTGGTCTCCCTTTCAGGATGGGTTGGTCTCTAACTCTTTTACCTTTTGCCCCTGTAACTTCCTCATGGCTGTGTTTTATTTAATTCTATTTTCTGCCCAGCCACAGCTCCACACACCTACCAGTCCAAGTCCCACTGTCACCTCTAGCCCAAATCAGATCTTCTTTCATCTCCCTCCTTTAGCCATGCCTCTTTCTCCTTTCAAATTCTTCTTTCTCTTTATCTAACCCCTTTCTTCTTCTCTCACCTCTCTATACACTGAATTCCATGGCACTGGAGAGGAGCCTTAGAAAAGTCAGAGTGGAACAGTGCAAATTAGCCCCAGGGTCTGCCCTTTCCTACCATCTGTCTTTACCCACTGCTCATTCCCCTGTGTCCGAGGAAGAAAGCTTCCTCCAGAGCATAGGGGAATGTCTTCTCAGACAGAAATAGAAGTGTTGAAAGTGTAAGTGTTGCATACCATTGGGGCCAGCAGATTGGAGATTCCAAGGGCTGAGCTGCCAAGACCAAAAAGACAGGTGGGTGGATTAGTGGTGCCTTCAGTCTGGATCTGCCAGGGTCTCCTAATGCCACAGTCCTGACCCTTCCTATTCACCAACAGCAAGACAGTGAACCTCTGCCTTTGAAAGCCCCAGAGCCTAAAAGAAAAAGGGATGTCCCTATGTGAGAAACAAGAGCACTTTAATGTAGCATATTTATTCATATTAAGAACTTTGTGGCTCTCTGGTAACTCCACATGGGCTACATGGGTATAGAGAAACAAGCAGAACTGTTTCCATTTGATGGTGCTGAGGCTTACTGTGGTAAACCACCAAATTTAGAACTCTGTCTGACACTGATGCCTGACAAAAGTTGTCCCTAGGGAGGAAGGAGCATCAGAGAGTCTGTCACCACCATGACTTGGTTTTTGTGAGCACCACTGTGCCATGAGACACAGAGGGTTCCCATTTGTGTAAACAGCACCAACTCAGCTCTGACAAGGTAGGAGGAAGGATCATACTACATACAGCTGTTTCCTTAGAGAGTGGTCGTGAGCTCTGCTGGAGCGTAATCCCAACAAAGTCAGTCCAGTGAAAACGAACCAAACTCACATACTGTCCACATCAGAACCACTGATACTAGTGCTAAGAGGTTGTTGCTGTTCTGCAGAAGGGATGTCACCTGCATGGTGACATCTTAGCAGGCCCATGTTCACACAGCCTGGATGGAGCAAGGTCTGTCCAAAAGTTTGCTTCAGTGTGGTGCACCAGTAGCACCAAAGTGGGGCTCTGCCTAAGCACATGGTGAGTACTTTAATTCAAGCTAGAGCTATCAGTATGGACAAATATGGCCTGTTCTGCACCTTGCAATCTGGCCAAACCTCTAGATGGCTCTACCAGTAGAACATCTTCTCCCTCAACTTATAGGTCAAACCCCAGTTTTCCGCAGGGAGGCCAGAGCTCAGGAAACACATTCCATTTTGCTCACTTTGATCAAAACTGCTTGAGGAAGAGATTTCCCATTTGCCCCAGATCTGTTCAGTGTTTTTGTTACCCTCCCCCTTCACCTTCCCTTCCTGTGAAGCAAAAGAGCACCTCCCTACCCTACACAGCACCCTCTCACCCCTCATCCTGCCTGCCATCGGTCCTCATGAACATCACAGCCAGTTTCTGTGATTCTGGAGCAGGTTGCTTCTCCCTTGATTTTTCACAAGTCATTATCGAAGTCAGCATTTGTCACCTACAGAATGAAAGGAAAATGAACCTTCAATCACAGATGCAGATCTACCTGCTCAGAAAGAAGGGGGGGGTGGAGGGAAGAGAGAAATAAGTGAGGGAAGGGAAAAACAAGGGAGAAGAAGGGCATGTGAAACAGAGAGAAGAAACCATGTACAAATTGATCAAGAAAGAAGACAGGAAACAGAGAGAAGGTGAGGTAGTGGGGTGGGGGAGACAGTGAAGAGGCTGAGATGAGGAGACTAAGTGAGGCAGAGCAACTAAGACCCAAAAGATAAAAGACGATATGAAAAATGGAGGGGCATGGTAGGAGATCACTGTATCTGGAGAAGGAGCAGCAAGATTTCCTCATTCTCTTTCCCATCTCATCTGATCCAAACCTACTACCCTCATCTCTTCTGACTCCCAGCAGGACTGTCCCTTCTTTGGTGCTGTGCCAAGGGCTACCTGCCCTTGAGCATGTGCAGGAGCGAGGTAACCATTGCAGTCTGACTCTTTGGAATGCCTTGACCCCATCACTGCCCTAAAGCATGGCCCCCCCTGGTTATTTATGTCTCTCATATGGGAAGATGGTTATCACACATCCTCTTAGTCATCACTTAGCAAAGATAAACACATTTAGTGCTTAATCTTCCCTCATCAGTCAGGCCTTCCTTTGCCCCTCTATCTGCTGCTCTGCTCTGAATCTTCTCTGTTTTCTCTCCATTTCAGTTAATAAGCTGCCCAGTCAAGCATAACCCTCCAGAGAGGGGCCAGCAGCTCCCTGTTCCGTGACTTGTTTCTTTTAGGACACACTCTCTCCATCATTTTTCAACAATCCTGGTCAACAGGGGAGGTACCAGATGACTGGAGGGTGGCTAATTTGACACCTATCTACAGGAAAGGCTGGAAGGAGGATCCGGGGAACTACAGACCCATCAGCCTAACCTCAGTACCAGGAAAGATCATGGAGAGGATCATCCTGAGCTCTCACAACCATTGCAGGGCAGCCTAGGGATCAGGGCCAGCCAGCATGGGTTTATGAAAGGGAGTTCTTGCTTAACCAACCTGATCTTTTTCTATGAGCACGTGACTTGCCTTTTGTATGGGAGGAAGGCTGTGAATGTTGTCTACTTGGACTTTAGTAAGGCCTTTGACACAGTCTGCCACAGCATTCTCCTGGAGAAACTGGCGAAACATGGTATAGACAGATGGACTCTTTGCTGAGTTAAAAACTGGCTGACTGGCCGTTCCCAGAGAGTTGTGATTAATGGGGTGAAATCCAGCTGGCTGCCTGTCACCAGTGGTGACCCTCAGGGCTCAGTTTTGGGGCCAGTCTTGTTTGGAATTTTTGTTGATGGTGTGTGAGGTGTGAGATGGGTGTGAGGATTGAGAGCATCCTCAGTAAGTTTTCAGATGACACCAAATTGTGTGGGAGTGTTGATCTGCTCGAAAGCAGGGAGGCTCTACAGAGGGACCTGGACAGGTTGGATCAATGGGCCAAGGCCAACTGTGTGAGGTACAACAAGATCAAGTGCCAGGTCCTGCATTTTGGTCACAACCACCCCAGGTAACGCTACAGGCTTGGGGATGAGTGGCTGGAAAGCTGCCTGGTGGAAAGGGACCTGGGGGTGCTGGTGGACAAACAGCTTAATATGGGTCAGCAGTGTGCCCAGGTGGCCAAGAAGGCCAGAAGGATCCTGGCTTGTACCAGGAATAGTGTGGTCAGCAGGAGAAGGGAAGTTATTGTGCCCTTGTACTCAGCACTTGTGAGGCCTCGTCTCAAATACTGTGTTCAGTTCTGGGCCCCTCATTATAGGAAAGACACTGAGATGCTGGAATGTGTCCAGAGGAGAGCTACCAAGCTCATGAGGGGCTTAGAGAACAAGTCGCATGAGGAGAGACTGAGGGAGCTGGGAATGTTTGGTTTGCAGAAGAGGAGGCTGAGGGGGGACCTCATTGCCCTCTACAACTGCCCTTGCCAAGTTTAGCAATTGGCTTCCAGGTCTCTCAATAGCTACTCTCCTTTAAAAAACAGTTGTGGATGTCAGATGAAAAGAGAACAATTTAGAGTTCTTGAGAATTATGTATAAAAGTATATGTGCCACTCAAAAGGAAAGCTGTGGCTGAGAAATATCTGACAATAAGAAGCCTGTATACAGACAAAGCTCTAAGACAGAAACTACCAGGTACTCCAATTATTAATTAAAATTCATCATGATAACCATCTCTCATTTGCATGAACCTAAAGACCTTCCATTATACCACAGCATTTGTGGTGTCACAAGCTTCTCAAGATGTTCATCCATCTATGCCTTCTGGTAGCTTCCTGAAATGTGGGGTTTTTTAGAGCAGTGCTGCCAAACTCTTCCAGCAGTCTGGGTTGCAGCCCTGAAATACCAAAGCCCATCAGTGTCTTTCCTATTGATTGACTGATCAGGTGCCCACAACATAGTCAAATTTGGCCTTCTTGTAGACCGTATGCGCCCAAAGTAACATGACAAATAGGGTCGGGAGAGTGAGGCTGCACACTGTACACCTTGCCTCAAAAGCTGTAATGGGACCAGGGTTTGCCAAGTATCCCAGAGAAATCCTAGTGAGAGCCATGGAAAGAATCTACTTATTCATTGTGCTGCATTAGCAATGTAACCATGACTTCACTGCTGGACTGTACAGTCACACACACCCCCACTGGGAAGGGAGGAGGGAATTCAGGACAGGGCTGTGAGAGTCTAACAGGGATGAATAAAAAAGATGCTACAAGTTTAATGATTGCTAGGGAGCCTGCATTTGCTTGTGGATAGGGATAGAGGATCTGACTGGATTTTGAATAAGTTCTGCTACAAACTGATCGAATGTCCTTTAATCAGGTGGATTTAGCTGCTGCTTTTCTCGAAGATGGTTTCAGCACACAATTAATCTCCTGTATACAGCATTAATGATCATCACATATAGGCATGCACTGCTTCCCGAAACAAAGAAATATGTGAGAGAAGAGCTGTGTTGAGAGAAGGCTTAAGAAAGCAGTGCAGTCTGACAAAAGGATAACAGACAGGGAATAAAAAAAAAAAAAAGAAAAACCAACACAGTAAGAACAGCCTGAAGAAAGGGTTTTGGGCAGCAAAGAAATTGCCTCCTAATTTTTAACTTATCAAAGCAGTGCTTTATACTTCCTTGGGAAACAGAGGGTGTCCCCAGAGGACTTCAAAGATCCATCATCAATTTGTCTCCTTAAAGGAAAACAGGAGCTTGAACTTCAGCCAACAACTTGAATCAAAGAGATGCAACACCTTCTCTGGGCATAAGTCTAGAGCAGGGATCCTGTAATGCATGTCTTCTCACCCTACAGTACATCTTCCATTTGGTTCACCTCTACTCAGCACTCAGCTAGCCCCAAGTGAGTCACCAGGGTGGGAGGGTGTGTGTGTGTGTCTCTGCTTTTTCTCTGTCCCCCACAGCAGCATGTGTGTGCACAACAGGTCAGCAGTAGCCAGGGAGAAGACACAGAGATGCCTATGTATCCATCCCTGACTTTGGTTGAGCAGAGGAAAGAGAGAAAAGGAGATGACAGTAACATCTGGAGAGGATGGGAAGGAACTCACCTGGACCCTTGCTGTTTCTCTGTATACTGACTTTCCCATCCTCTACCTCCTGCTCCACTGCAGCCAGAGGGATATTTTCCCTCTTGATTTCAGAGGCAGCAGGAGCCAGCCACTAATTGGGATCCAGTATGACAAAGCACAGAGTAGCCTGACACTGCTAGACCACAGGCGCCTAGAGGCAAAGGAGACAGTGCCTGCCCGAGGATCGGTTTCATTAAGATGAAGAACATCACACAGCTTTCCCTGAACTGACATCCATCTGTCAAAGGAGTCTGCAAAGAAAGGCAGAGCTGACAGGGCCCCTAAGGAGAATCTCATTAGGATGGTTTTAGAGGGGCCTTTTGATGAGAGAGCTGTGGGGACTCTCTTTTCCCTCCCATCAGGAATGACTCGTGACTGTCAGTTTGTTGTCTCCATTCTCAGAGGCTGATGGGGATGGACAGGTAATACTGATGGAGGTCACGGGCATGGGAATGTGACCAAGGAGGAGGCACCAGACTGAGGGAGAAGTAGTGGAGCAGGGCAGCACAGAGCAAATGCACAGAGGGAACATCCAAGACACACCTTGCTTTTTGGCTTCAAGGAAAAGGTGCTGCTGTGAAGGGTTGACTACTACAGCAAGCCCCCCAGGCAGGGCTGGGCTGCCCAAGGGAAGCCTGATAGGGGTGAGAATAACATCTTCTCACCTCCTTGTGCACATGTGTACACTATGCAGAATTGAACACAGACAGCTATCCTGATTTATGTTCACAGATTTGGGCATAGTTTTCACTCCAAGCACATCTGCACATCCCTACAGGATCATCAAGATCTCAATCCAGTTGAATTAACCCACAGTCCAGCCTGACAGGCAGGGATATGCTTCCTCTCGTGGGAGCAGTAATGAAGAAAGACTCCTTCACTCCACAAACAGTAACATGCACATTTGGATGGAAGAGATATAACCCCAGGGACATATGGCTCTCTGGGTCTGAGATACAGCCACATGGCTCTAACATAGACCAGTGATTTCTGGAAGGCTTAAAATGAGGCATTTATCTCTCACTGTAACACTCTCCTGAGGCACTCCTGCTGGTAAGTGCATTCAGACACTTGCCCTGCAGTACAATGAGAAGGCATGTGCTCAAATTCCCCAGCCAGCTCTGATTCAGTAATCACAACAAGCATTCATTAATGCCTGCAGGGACATCCTACTTATTAGGAGTGGTCAGCTGGGCATTACATTGTGTTCAAGTGGTTCACCAGTCTTTAGCCTCTAGAACGCACCTTCCAACTGACTGCTACGCAAGTTAGTGACATCGTTCAGCGTTTCTAGAGGCTCACATGGGTGATATCATTGCCTTTGTTAAAAGCTGATACTCACAGTCTCTCGAGGTAAAACGAATGCATGATGTTCTTGTTTCCTTAGAAAGATCCTGCTGATGGTCTGTCTTTACAGTCACCCATAGGTTGCCGTATATATGATGTCATTGTTTTGTCCAAAACAAGGGTAGAAAACCTAAAGCCCATGGGCTAGATATAGCCTGCAAGAGCTCATGGGCCTGGAACATATCACAGACACTTGGCATACTCAAAAGCCCTGCACCTGGGCAACACAAGAGATGCCCCTGGCAGAGGCCAGAGTCTCTGCATATGTCATCACAATCTCAAATCGAAGAAACAGCTCACAAACCATATTCCCAACCAGCACCGAAAGGCACATGATGTTCTCACTTTGTGTTATTGCTGTGCAGTGCTAAGGTATGTGTGAACTTGAAAACAGCTAAAAGGTGTTGGAAAGACCTGCTCTTTCCCCAGGGAAGAACGAGCTCATCAGCCCTGCACCAGGACTTTGCAGTGATGACATCACCCAGGCTTTGAAGAGCTCTGCCGGATGATGTCACATGGTACCTCTGCAAATCTGCAATGCTGATGCTGTCCCTGGTTTGAAGGGTTAGCACAAATGATGTCAGTCAAGGAGTGAGTCAGAGGCCCAAATACTGGTATTCACTGTAAGGTCACCCTTCTGTCTCCAGATTTTCCAGGATATCTCCCACAGGTCCTGTGTGGTATTTGGCAGTGCTGAGCAAATGTTTTCAAAAACACAGGGCACCAAACATGTCTCTGGTAGCCAGAATCTCACCCTTTAGGTTCCCGAGGGCCTGCAGCAATGGTGCCATCCCCCATTTCCAGACCCTTGGTGGGATGGCTTTCTTCTACCTTTTCCTCTCTTCTGAGGACAGTCACTCAAATGTGGAGGGCTGTTCCAAGCGTCTGGCTCATACTGCTGTGGCTCCAGCCACATCCAGAGAGATGAGCTACATTTCATAGTGCATCATAGTGCACTGCAGAAACCCTTGTTTTGCCACCACATTTATGTTTCTCTCACCCAGGGCTTGGAAAGGATTTGTCTCCAAGCTCTGACCAAAACTAAGGCATCTCTGAGCACTGGATGGAAGGTCATCCCCTCTACAGAGGCAGCAGGAACAGGATAGCTGATGTGTTCAAGCCAAACAGATGCTGGTAAGGGACACATTGTTCCCATCTCCCTGAGCCTGGCAGTTTGTGGTGAGACAGGACTGCATGTGGCCAGCTGCAGGACCTGGCTATTCTATGCTGGCTGCTTGGCTCGACAGAGGAGCCTCCTGCTATCAAGAGGAGGGTCACCTGCCTCCCGCTCCAGTTACAAACAGCACAAACACAGGGGCAGCAGGACTGGCTGGGTGAGCAAGACAGCAGCTGCTGTCTGTCAGGGCCTTTGGACTAGTTCTTTTTGTCTTCCCAGTATACATGGAATGGAAATTTACTCAGCCACTCTCTCTTGCTTCCATCCTCACTGCTGCAGACCAGCCAGACAGTATTTCAGTCTTAGTGGGGATGGAGGACAAGCATTATAACAGGGAAGGCATGCTTACAGACAGGAGGTTGTTGCAACTCCCCACCTTCTCCTGGCTCATAGGACTCCCCGTCCCCACCTCAGATGTGCCAACCCACCACAACTCCAAGACCCTGAAGTGGCTTCTGAAGCAAAGAGGAGGTTGAAGAGGCTCCACTTCAGTTCACCCTTCTTCTGCCTAGCTCTTATGCTCCCACTTGCATCCATGCTATAGCATGGATGGTCTCAGGTTCTCTCACATACTCTCTCTCACACACACAAGCTCTAACATAAACACTATGGCTATAGGATGCATGTCTCTCACGCATTGTATATGATCCCTCTCCCTCACACTTTGTTTCACACATACAGTCTCTCTCCCTCACACTCATTCTTGCATATACCTCTTTTTTCTCCTGTCTCTTCTTGGTGGGAGTTTTAGGGAGAAAAGCTCTGTCCTATTCACTCTGTTCACAGTATCTCACTCCCTGCTAGTTTGTACCATTTGTTTTGCCATATTATTGCTATTCTCTTTGCTTGGGGCTCACCTCTCCCTCCAAGGAGGAGCTCAAACCCTTATGGTTTTGCAAGAAATGTGTCCCAGTTCCTAGGACTCACCAGACATGCCTTCATTGGCAGGTCCATGAGGGTTTGGCTTTAGACTCTCCTCTGTTTGGCTTTATTTTCTCTCAGAAAGTGATGCTTCCAGCCTGTGGCAGGTTCCTGTGAGTCAGCCTGAACACCAGGTAAGCTTAATGTGAAAAGAAGCTATATGGTAGCAATGATCAGCTCTGAAAGACTAACCTGGATGAACAGATGATCCTCTTCTTATTTTTCACAAGTGTGGATTATCACAGTGAGTATCAGCATGCAAATGGATCATCAAACAAGTCCTTAATCTTCTGTTTCCTTTTCTTCCCATTGCACCAATCAGTGTAAGGTACTTTATTTTTACAGCTGGGTCTTTTTGAAAATAAGAAGTCATATTTTAACAGAAGTGCTGTTCTAAGTGTGATGTCTGGAGACTGTAAAAGTGGCAAGGTTTGTAGGGAAGGATCAGCTATGATACAAGATGGAAGAAATGGATAGGTCATCAGCCATACAAACAGATCTGTAGAGGTAAATCCAGCAGGCCCCAAACCAGACATTTATCTCCCCCTAACAACCTTGTTTCACCAACATTGCTCCAACTTGGCAGGAATCTGAAATGCATGGATTCCTCACAGCAGCATCACCACTCTTAGAGATACATGTCTCTAAGAAGACAGAGGAATTTCAGTTCCATCCTTCCCAGCTGGCATGAACCTTCCTGTGACTTCATACGGACTTAGAACTTCCATAGTGACATTTACATTCCTCCAGTCCTCAGGCACTTCTCCCAGTCACCATGAATGTTCAAAGATTATTTAAAGTGGCTTTGAAATTACATAAACCAGCTTCCTTAACACTGCTGGGTGAGTCCCAACTTACGTAGGTCCAGTTTGCTTAAGTATTGTCTGATGTTCTTCCACCAAGCTTAAGTTGTTCCACATTTAGCCTTGGTTTCTGAAGCCTGGCATTGCATTCCTGAAGGCCAGTCTTGTTAGCAAAGACTGAGATGAAAAAGGTATTCAATATCTCAGTCTTTTCCATGCCCTGTCTCACCAAGGCACCTGCCCCATTCAGCAGTGGGCCCATGTTTTCCCAAGTCTTCCTTTTGCCAGTTATATCCTTTTGTATTTTTGTCAGTTTTAAGGTTTTGATACTCACAGGAAACTCACCTGGAGGCTTACTCAGAGACACTCAGCACTATGTCCCACAGGCAAGTCTTGCAGAGAGTACCTACCATCTGCTGAAGAGAAAATGGGAAGCTGACTGCAAATAAGGCCATTAACAAATGTAGCATAGACCTACATCTTCCAGCACCTATCCCACAGGGATTTTTCTGTCTCGAGACCTGTCTTGGTTCAGAAAGGGCTTTAGGTCATGAAGCCATATGTTTCAGCTTCTTCCTTCTCTATTTTCACCAATAAAATCTTGAGTTCTTCCATCTACCACTCCCTATACACATTCCTATGTCAGCAATCACTGGCGTCAGCATTGTCAACACAAGGCAGATTTTGCTTCTGGGAGGATTCCACTTGCCCTGGTACCATGGCTCTCCCTCTCACATCAACTATGTGCCTAGCCTTGGACCAGGGTAATTGTGAAGACTCTGGTATCCAAGCCAAGCTTGCCTTCAGGGCTTTCCTGACTTAGACGGTTTTATTTGATGAGAATCCCAAGTTAAATATAGTTCTTTCTCTTGTTCACTTGTTTGATTGGTGCTGTGTACATTTAAGCTTTATTCTACCTGAGCATCCCTCTTGCCCTTTCAGTCCATGTCAAATAGTTACAAGACCTCAATTTTATGCAAGCACTTGCTGTGTGCTAGAGAACTGTCAACAGCAGCTGCAGAAACTGTTTTGAAACCATTGAGTCACATTGCTGCAATGTTGGGAAGCTTCAGATGCAGCTCTGTTCCCATCAGGTCTGTCAGGTGATCTTAACATCAGGCAAAGAGTTATCTGGCACTTCAGACCACTGCAGCAGCTTTGCTGGGTAGACCTTGGCGCAAGGCTGACAGCGGTTGAATAAAATGTGCAAAAATGCAGAAGAATGGATGTACAGCATGAAGTTCCATCTGTCCCAGTATTCTCTCTCTGATAATGTCCAAGGGTGACTGGCTGAGCAAGGATGGGGCATGAGCCTTCCTGGTTTTCTTTTATCTGATACTGGCCATCACCAGTTTAAATACTTCCAGAGATTTGGTTTAAACACTTTGGCAAGGAGTTTCACAAGCTTTTCTGTCCTATGATGTTTACTTGGATTTTCAATTCATCCTGGTTTGAACTAGTACAGAACTAATTCTATTCAGTGATTTTACTTTTCAGCTCAGTCTCTTCTAGCAGTATATTTTCACAAACAGCATCTGCTTCTAGAAGTGATAATGCTTGATATTTAGAGTTATTACTGAAGATTGGAGAGTGCAGAAAGGCTCTTGCTTGTACTTTCTCCTGTGCAGACCAAGGTCACTGCTAAATCTTGTGTGCCACCTTGGGGGTGCAGAAAGTAGAAGGCTGCATGTGCAGGGGAGAGCGGACAGGACAGGTGACCCTAAACTGGCCAGGAAGGTACTCCATCCTATATACATCTTATTCAGTATAAAGCTGAGGGATCACAAGGGCCAAGATCTTCTTCTATGGCTGAAGTCCAAGGAGCACTCTGTCTGTTCTGCCTTTGATCCAAATCCATTTGTTCCTAAATCCATCTCCTCAATCCATTCCTGTCTGCCACTGTGTTAGAATGGCCCTACCCCTGCTCTTCCTGCCTCACAATCAAGGGCATTTTCCTAGTAAAGTCACAACTGCTTTAATTTGGGTAGAAGCATCCCCTCAGAAATGTCTAAAGCAGAGAACATCCATCTGCTTGGTGGGCTGCATTTCCTGTCTTCATTTTGAAGGTCTGTACCTTCACTTTATTCTACCTCCTGTTTATTGTTAAGAGCAAGGTTCAGTCTTCAGGAGGCTCTGTATTTTTCCCCTAAATTAAATTTCTTTCATGCGTCAGCCTAGAAGGACAAAGCTGTATGACTTTGTGTGAATGAAAAATCCTACATTTGTTTCATGCACTGACTGTATCTCAGCTGCATCCCAGATTCCACCAGACAGAGCAACCCCAGTGCAGTCTAGGCTGGCCCCACTGCATTGCATGTCTGGCTGGGAACTTCAGCAGGACTTTTGGTGACACAGAGATGCAGAAATGCTCAAACCCCAGTGGTGAATACTTGCCAGACAAGTTTTGCATTTCTTCATCCCTTTCTGAGCAATGAGCTGGCTTTTTTATTTTTGCCTAGTTTGTTGTTTTGGTTTTTTTCCATCCCATATGGTCAATATTTAATTTCTGGTGAACAAAGATATTTTTCACATTCTGTTTCCCTGCGGGAAATCACTTTCTTGAAGGTTGGGATGACTCAGGATGTGAGGAATTATATTAGATATTATATGAGGGGGGGAAATATGTGGACACGGGAGGAGACAGGAGGGAAAGAAATGAAAATGGAGAAGGGACAAGATATGGAAGGTGATGAGTGAAAGCATCAGGGAAGGGAACATGGAATTTAGTGATGTGGAAACAAAGTGAGCAAGACAAATCTCTTTCATTTCGCAGATACTTCATGAAATATATCTGGAAGATAGGGGATGTGACTTTCCACGAGACCCAGAGAAGTCCATTCCTCCCCCAGATCCAGAAGGTAGCTCAGTTTCTTCAGCCCCAGGAGGTCTGTAACTCTAAATTCATAGATTTAGTGACCTAGAAGTTTATACTCTTCTGTGGAAGGACCCCATAATACACCCAAGTTATCACTTCAAGGCCTTTAAGCAACAAGACAAGTTTCTTATGTCTCTGAGAGGGTACGGGGCTGGCAAATCTTCAGAGCATCTTCATATCTCTTCAGAGCATCCCTACATAGCACCAATTGCAAGTAGGAAGGAGAGCTGTTATCTAAACCTCCCTAACAGGCTGGCTAACCTGCCTCAGGCAGTTTTCGCCTTCAGACACACTTCAGAATGTGCAATATTGCTGGAGAAATGAGTGCCCACTTTTCTGTTAAGGATCTGAGTGGGGGAGATGGAGCAGTGTTTCTTCATCATCCCCAGAGTCAAACAACCCATCACTGGCAGGATGGAGACAGGTGCAGCTAGAGTAGTTCTGGAATGATGGGGACAGCAAAATCTGGAGAATAATCTCTCTCCCTCTCACACTCCACCACTGGACCGATGTTCTTGTCCACTGCACACTCAGTCACATGCAGGCTGGCCTTCTTAGAGAAGCAGAAACAGCTCATGATGCCTTCTTACAGAATCAGGTTATGTGTACCAGAGCAGAGTTGTCATCTGGCAGTTGTGGGTTGCCAAGTGCCTTTCAGAGGTCACCCAAGCCTCAGTTTCTATGGATGTTGCCTGGCAAGTCCTACCTTCCAGCTCAGTTCCCTGCAGCAGTGGAGGAAGGAATGAGAACCAGTGAGGGACCTGCCATCCAGGTACCCCTCCAACATCCATATCACAGCTCTGTAGGAATTTAAAAACACCTCCACCACATCAGGCACTAAGCCTCAGGACCAGCTCAAGCTGATCTTTCTTCTCAGGCCTCTTTTTACCTGCTGTGTTTTAGAGAGCTACTGCTTTTGCTGCAGCAAGAGCTGCTGAGAACTGTCTTTCTCCCCTCAGCTGCATTTTCTCCACCATTATGTCCCCCCACTGCATCTCCGCAGTCTGTATCCAACCTTGCTTCTCACTCTTCTGAGCTGTTTGCTCCACCCCAGCACCTCCAATGCCACTAAGAAGCTGGACCATCCTCTTCCTGGCCACCACAACCACCATCAATGCCAGTGATGCCTTCTTACTCCTCTCCTCTCTCCCAGAGGCACTGTCCCTTACAATGTCCCTGAAAGGAGGACACTGTCCTCATGGAGTATGGTAACATAGTCCTGGAAAGGCTATAATTAACCCTCATTATCTAATTCACGGCTTCATCCTGGCAGCTCCTGCCACAAAGTGCTCAACAGACAGTGTCAAAAATACCAATTATCTCCCTGGCTGCCACTTGAGAAGCAGAGAGAAAGAGAAAAGGGTGTCACGGGCATGAAGCCTGGTAGATGATGGTGACAAAAGACAGACATAGAAAATGTACAGCAGAGAAACAGAGGCAACAGCTTTTCCCCATCGGGAAGGGATGAGAAGCTGGGACTTCACGTGTGTTCTGACCCAATGCCCAACCTAAAGAAAGCCCAGAATGAGACCTCTTTCTCCCCAGAAAAGCAGATACCATGACACCAAGCAGGCACTTTTCTTCAGCCGAAGGCACTCATACACAACAGGTACAGCTCTTCATCCTTTCTAGATTTAACCTGCTAGGCCTAGCACCTCCTTGCCCTGACGAATACACCCTATGATACAGTTTTTCTTGGCTTGGCCATTTTTGTCAGCTGCATCACTGTCCTGCAGCTCAGGACCTTGGTCCAACAGCACACAGGCTGTTCCCTTTTCCAGCTGTTAGGAATCACCAGTCATCCCCACCCTTAAATTCACCCCTGCATAAGCTCCAGATGATCAAGAAGGGAAAGACAGAGAAGGAAATCCCCAGGCCTATGTGAGCAGGTGACAATAGGCAGCTGGGGCAGGCTGGTGCCTCTTTGCTCACAAGCCTGTGGTCAAGCCTGGCTCTTCCTCATGTTCCCTGCCTGGTTGTGCTTCTGCCTCCTTCAGCCACTTCACGCCAGAGGTCCTTGTCTCCCCCCATCATTTCTTCAAGCTCCATCTTGTTATTCAGGTCCCGTTTGTCTCTCGATACTCATGGCAGAGCCTCCACTGTCTTTGGAGCTGGAGGAAGACAAGCGGGACAAGGCACTGGGCCGGAAAATTGGGTGCAGAAGTTGCAATGAATTCTTAATGATGCCCTTTCTGGCAACATATACAGAGAGATGGAGCTCAATGCTTTTCTTTTTTTAAAGTGTTTCTTATTTAAAAAGTGATGAGGCTCTTGATCCATTTTCCACAGCAGTATTGTCTGGGCCCCTGCTTACTTCTGCCTTGTTTGGCAGGAGACACTAATACAGCTCCTTGGGCTCACTTTCAATGCCACTGCCTCCTCCTTCGTGGATGAGAGCTGACTACCAGCCCCTGCTTAGTCTGGCAAACCCAGTGCAAAAGGAATCATAGAAGCATGTTGAGAGAGGCAGGCCCTGTCCCAGGGAGCCTGACAAGGGAAGGGAAGACAAAGATCCAGGCTGGATATTGGAAAGCCAAGGATGGAATCAGTTCTGCACCCTGTCATAGTCCCATTAAGCCTGTGGCAGAACTTTGAGTTTAGCTGTATAGTGCAGCACCAGTGATACTAATCCATCCCACATCTTAACCATATATGTGAACCTGTTCCTTGTGTATGAGTCCTCCTTCCATCTCTCTTGTCCTTTCATTCCTAAATCTTTCACTCTCAAGCTGTTCAGATTTGCCTTCTCTTACTTGATGTTTCCTCCAAGGATGAGAAGGGAGATGTACAGGTTGTTCAGTAACATCCTCTGCTAAGGATGGGCACGGTGTGTGTGCTTACACTCCCAAATCCTCCTGGGCTCTGTGTAGATCTCAGTCTGCCCTCCAGCTCTGCATGACACAAACCCTTGTGTTTTGATTGAGAGTGCATCCAAGACCTGTAGAAATACGTTATCCTGGCCATTCCCTAGCCTGTACCGTTCTCCTCCCATCGAGGGAAAGCCCTTCAGGCAAACGTCAGCAGTATGACCCTTATAGCCTCATCCATTTGCTCACACTGCCCTTCAGAGCTGTTGGTTACTAGTTCACTGGACCCAACGTTATCTGGAGGGGAGAGATTCCTCACTCTGCTCTCTTAGGCTTGACCTGGCCCTGAGGAGTCATGACTGTGAAGAGCAGTGGTATCTCCTAATCTGACCTGGCTATTGCAAGAGCCACCAGCACTTGGATAGGAAATCAAGGCTCAGAAAGGATGTTACCTTTGGAGTGGAAATAGGATTCGTCTTCCAGGCTACAGTTCTGCCGTAGATGCTCTTCCAGTCCTGACAGTCAGTCCAGAAGAGGGCAATGTTGCCCACTTGCCTGTCTCTTTCACAACACATATACACATGTATGCACACACACACGCAGAGATCTCAACTGTTCCAGCAAAAGGCTCTGTGGTTAAGTCATTTCTTTCTGTGCTGCAACAAATGATGGCTCAGATAAGTTACTGAACTTCATGGGGGTTAAAAAGAAGTGCGTTACTATGCAACAACCACAAGACAACACAAAATGGTCTTCCCAAGTCTGCAGCCAGCCTAACACAAGAGGCTATGCAAAGCTGTGCTGTTCTTCTCCATGATGGATTTGCTTAGCAGTCCAGCTCACACCAGCCACCCAGGTGACTCCTTCCCTCACATTGTCTACTGCAGCTGATTTGCTGTTCACAGCATAGTGCAGGGCCATTCTCCCACTCCATGATGAAACCATCATGGTACACCAAGCAGATTCTGGAGGCAGAGGTCAGTGTGGTTTGCTGCAGGGACTGCGTCACTTGGACACAGTTATATTCATAGGCACTTGAGAGAACACTGCAGACTCTAAGATGCAGGTTATACCTCATCTCTTCCCTGGACACACACTGTCTCACACAACCCTGTGCAGAGCAGAGGACTCCCAAGGTCTCTGACTGGAATCAGCTAAAGGCTACTTAACTACAAGCACTGCTTATCTCTTTCATCACAAATTATTTTCGCACAGAGGGCTGACTACAGTGCCTCCATATTCCTCCAGCCCAACAGTCCCCGCCTGGCTTCAGGATATTTGTGTTTACTTCAGCCCCAATGGTCTTCCCTTCCCAAAGATTCCTGCTCCCCCTAGACAGCATTTGCAAATACATCTGCTTCTTTCTCCTCCTTGTGGCAGAACAACCAGATGAAATGCAGGGACTGTGGAGGCAAAATCGAATTTAGGATCAAAATAAACAGCATGGGGGCACTTTACTGATTAGATTACTCCTGTTTATAATTTATGCATTCATTCCTCCCAAGGTTTGAGATTCCCTGTCTCAGAAGGCCCATATCCTGCACTGCAGAGAGGCAGATGCCAGGAACACCACCTTGATCCAAAGATCTAGCTTTCCACTAAGCACATGAAGCTCTGATTAACTCCAGCAGAGCTGCTCTTCGTTACGCACCATTGTCCATCCTCCAGAGGTGCACAGCCCAGTACCATCCCTTCCCACACTCAATCATTCTTCCCAAGTCCAATGAAGAACGCGTCAGACTGTGAAGCATCTGCCTGTAGTAGCATCTGCCCAAGGCTGCTCTAAAACCAATTCAAGCATTAATAAGAGTCGTCAGCTACTGCAGCGTATATATCCAGGAGCTGAAAGTCACTGTTGTGTTCATATTCACAACCCCCTAGGATCATTTGATCCTGCCCCTTCCTACAGTAGGACCAGAGGCTGTGAGCTCAGCACACCCAAGAAGGAAGCTCAGAAGCCATGGTTAGACCTGTCTGATCAAAGCTGGCTGTGTAGGGGCAGAAGAAGAAACCCTTTGAGCCAAGCAGCAGTACCACTGTTGGAACAAACTAGAAACAAGAAAAAACAGGAGGCAGAGACAAGACATGCTAGGGAATGGCTGCTATGTCACCATACACAAATTGGCCTAATTATGTACACAAGTGCACCAATAGCCACGGTTTGCTGCCTGTGTTCTTGACTTTAAATATTGATGCTTAGGAAGAGCTGAGATCAGGGTATCTGCTGGTGGATTAGGCTACAGATTGCTCAGTCATTACCCATGGCCGAATCACCTGCCTTGGACTGCCTTCCTCCAGAGAGCTCTGGAGCTTGGGCAGAGGATGCTTCTCACTGCCAGCTGAGGATTTCTTGTGTAGGTGATGGGTGAGGGAGAGAAGCCCTACACACAGGCATATGTGCCCAGAATGGGGCATGAACTGGGTGCTGATCGGTACAGGAGGGGACTGGTATCATGGCAGAACCGAGGACTCCATAAAAATGAGGATGTGTCCAAACAAGGTGAGACACCCAAGGGCAGAGAAACGGTGTGTTTGGGGGAGCACATATGTCCTGGTTTGAGTGAGAACAGAACTAATTCTGTGCAGTGATTTTCCTTTCCAGCTCAGTTCTTCCAACTCCCTGCACTGTCTGCAGTCAGCAGCCTGTTCTCCCAGGCAGTGTCTGCTCCCAGCAGTGAGAACACCCCATGGGCAGAGTCAGTGCCAAGGGTTCGGGTGCAGGCCAGGGCCACTGCTGGATCTTGTGCACCACATTGGGGGTGCAGAAAGCAAAAGGCCGCAGCTGCAGGGAGGAGCGGACAGGGCAGGTGGCCCCAAACTGACCAGCGAGGGATTCCAGCCCATAGATGTCATATTTGGTATGTGGGATCAGGAGGATCTAGTGTCTCCCTTTCTTTGCCCTCTTGACACGCTTTGCCAGCTTTGCTCAGCTTGGCTCAGGTCCAGTTTTGGTTCCTTCCTTGGAGCATCCCAGGAGGACTCTGTCCCTTCTGCCTTCGATCCCAGTTGGCGTGTTCCTGAACCTGGTACCAGAATCCAGCCCCTGAACACAGCTCCCGTCTGCTGCGGGGCACAGGCTGGGACTGCCCCAGTGCCTGCTCCACAGCACCAGTAGTGAGGGGGTTGGGTTCCATACTGGTTTTGTATAGATTTGTAAATTACTATTATTTTAAATTTCATTTTCTAGTTTCCTTTTCTGCTGGCTGAGTCTCTCTCCCTTATTCCCTTCCTCTTCCCCTTTGGGGAGGGAGGGAGGTTAACAGAGAGCAGCTGTTAGAGGTCTAAGGGGCCTCCCTGACCCTAAACTGTGACAACATGGTCACCAGGTGCCTGGGAGAGTTCACAATCCTTCTTCCACACCCAAAACTTACTTAGTTCTCCAAACTTACTCAGTTTCTCCTGTACCATCCCTCCCATCCCACTTCTTCTACAAGACAAGGCTGGGACAAATGGACTCAGAAACAGCTTTCATATTATTTGTTAGGTTTTTTTGGTTTTTGTCGTTGTTTTTTTTTTTTTGATTGTTTGTTTTTTGTGGTTTTGTTTGGTTGGTTGGTTTTGTTTTGTTTTGTTTTTAAATAAGAAATTTATTGCAAATATAGAAATTGATTTTCTCCATACAGGAATCTCCAAGTTGAGGAAAAACGATTTCGTGCCATTCAGTTTTAAAACAGCAAAAGAAGAGAAAAAAATAAAAGAAAGAAAAGAAAACAAAGAGAAAGAAAGAGAAATCTAAAAGAAGAAAGAGAAAAATAAAAAGAAGAAAATAACCCAAACTCAACTTTGTCCATACACAACCGGGGGGGGTCACAGGGTTGTTACAGAAGGAGGAACACCAAAGAGGCCACAAGGAGCCAGTCCCAGCAGCTGCCTCCCAGGCCCTTCCTTACATTCAAGGGCTGATAACCCCCGCTCTGTGCCCAGCAGCTGCCCACCCCTTCCCACCCCCTCACCCCAGGTGCTGTGCTTGTGGATGGACCAGCCGTACCAGCTCCAGAGGGTCTGGTCTGCCCCAGCCGCCCTCCACCCTTTCCTGGTGGGGAAGGTGGAGAGCAGGCGGTGGGGACAAGCCACCCAAGAGCAAGGCCTCACAGTGGCGGTGGTAGTTACGGGGGAGGCAAAGGCCAAGCCATACGCGTGGGGATGGGGCAGACAAAGGGGGGACCATAAGGGGGAGAAGGGGTGAGTCACCTCCTGGTGGGGCAAGGAGGAGAGATGGTGCCCACCCAGTGGGAGAAGGAGAGGATGGGCAGATTACCCTCTGTCCACCCAGGGCC
>JANHFX010023283.1:0-28152 GCA_027560015.1 Chloroceryle amazona | reverse complement strand
CCTCTCTGGGCAGCCTGGGCCAGGCTCTGTCACTCTCCCAGGGAAGAAGTTTCTCCTCATGTTGAGGTGGAACTTCCTGAGTTTGCTGAAACATCCCCCAGGATAGGGATGCAACCAAGAGGAAGGCTGCAGCAAAGTCACCTCTGCCTCCATCTGCCCACCCTGACAGCTCGGGGGTGAGCATCCCAAAAAATCCCTACTGGCCATTGAAAATTTAGACTTTAAAGGCCTCACCATGAGACTTCAGTCCCCTTCAGTCAGGCAAAAGGAGAAACCCAAAAAGCAGCCCCAAACCCCCAAAACAGAGCCTGAGGAAAGGAAATAAAACCCTTCAAAGCCCACTTGTGACAAGTGAACTTGGGATCTGCCACGCAGGACATGCACTCTGCTCCCCATGCTCTCCAACCTCCAGCAGGTCACTTCAACCCCTCTCTTTCTCCTTTCAGCAAAGGAGCTCAGAATATGCTGGCAGGAATTAGGAGGCAGCTACTATCTGGACCTATATAGATCTACATATTCATATATTGTGTGCCCTCTGCTGGCAGCCTCATTTTCCAGGAGCACAAGAAAATCCTTCTGGGAAGGGCAGATGGGACTTGGGTCTTCCCTTTGAATGTAGGGAAATAATTAGACCCGATAATGAGCCATGAAACTAAAGCAGTAGCAACAGAAAAGGGAATTTCCTTCCGCACATTGCACAGTAGCAGGTAATGAGATGATGCCTTTTCTGATGCTCCTTGGACCAGGTTGGTTCCTGCAGGAGCTCCTGTATCCCAGCAGCCGTGGCAGCTCTCACCAACTGAATGCCCGGCAGATTTTGGCTCCAAGGAGCATCCACCCTTCTGATAGAATCACATCCCTGAAACAACTGAGGGCAAAGGGGATATTTATGTGATTTATCCCATCCCCTGAGGTGATGCCCAAGTTCAGATGCCTCACAGGGAGTATCTCAAATCTGTTGATGCAAAGCATCGATCAGATGAAAATACCCGGGACTGTGTATGGACAGAGCTGGCAGAGGACTACAGCTCACCTGCAGCAAGCAGTCCTGATCTTCACTAGGTCATTTCAGCCACATTCACAGCCCTAGCTTTGCACTAGGAATATTTGGGCGCTTGGATTTGATTTGCCTGAATACCTGTGCAGTTACAGCAGGTTTTGCTTTGTCTGACCCTGCTATTCCTCCCTCGCCATCCCTTTTGGCTCTCACATCTCACCAGTGGTACCCGGGGGGGATGGAGGGACCTCCTGGGGTACATAGTCCCACACCTCCTGCTCCTGTCTTCACTGTAACCGCCGCATCCCTCAGGTCTACTCAAACCCATCACCAACAGGGTCTTCAGCCCCAGCAAAAGCCTCCCTTACTGCTAAGAACCTGTTTTCCAGGCTCTTTTTTTTTTTTTCACCTATTAACACTCAGTTCTGCAGGCACCAGCATTGTCTTTTTGCACAGATGATTCACTTCTCTTCATCCACTGAAATATCCCCAAAACATTACTCAACCAAAAGCCAGCTGAAGAAGAAATACACTTTTCTTTTGTGGAGGAAACCAGTTCCCCTACCAACAACAACATTAAAAAAGAAAAAGTACCAAGACAAGCAGCTTCAATAGGCCTTTGTAAGTCTAGATTGGACTGGCTCCTATTTTCATCCCATTATTCTTTCCTTCACAGTTTGTCTAAAGCTCTGCAGACTGTGAAAGGCCAGTCGCTGCTGGGATTGCTTTTCCTCCTCCTTTCACATGGAGTACTCTGTTTGCCACTCTTCAGCTATATGAGCCACTCCTGAATGACACATCTGTGAATGTACTTTGCCAACACTCTTCTTTTTGGTGGGTTTGGGGTTTTTTGGGGGGTTTGTTTTAGGTTTTTTTTGGTCAGCTCCAACCCCTTCAGGATCCCTCTGCACCTATTCCCCTATTTCCAGGCCAGCAATACACCAAGGTCTACTTCCAACCTGGATTATTTTCACATAGCTCAACCTTCTGCCCCTTGTAGCACTGCCTGAGGTTGAAAACAGGGTGAGTCTGTGTGAACTCTGAAGGCTGTGGCTTGTTCAAGCTCACGTGAGCATCACAAGGGTCTCTGTCACCTCACTTCTTTCACAAAGCTTTTGAGATCTCTGACTCTGAGAAACATGGTCAAAAAAAACAAAAAAAAAGATGAGGAGCATCCTTGCCCCGACCACATCACCTCAGGAATTTGAGTTTCCACTTTCCATATAGACCTCATGTCTCAGGAACTGCACAGCAAAGCCTCATCCTGGGCTTACCCCCCTCCCCTCCGCAGCCCATCTCTGCTGGAGGTGGTGTTCAGGAGCCTGTAACAACTTTAATATTGAATTAGGTAAAAGAAACCCCCCCAAAACCAAGAGAAGAGAACAACAGAGAAAGGAGAAAGCACTGTACAAAGAGGTTAATGACACTGTTTAAACCAAGTTGTCTCCTGCAATAGTGCTAAATCCTCTTTAGGACCTTTCAGCCTTAAAAAAAAAACAGTTTTAAAACAATTTTTCTATTTGCCAGGCTTATTGACAAACAATCAGCTGCTCATGGTGGTACCAGGAGCCCCGTTACAGAACAAATAAGGTCGATTTTCCCCTTTTCCCCATCCCTCTTATAAAATAATGCAATTATTTCCCTCCCCAGCAGTGGGAGCACTGAACAACCAGAGCCAGAATGGAGGGAGAAGAGGAAAAGCATTTGAAAAGAAAGGAACATCCTCCAAGAGCAGCATCACAGGAGGAGACAATAGCTGCTGGGAGAGATAAAGCACGTTCTTCATGAGATTACTGCATGAACAATGCTTTGATCACAAAAGCAAAGAGCAAGAGGACAGTTTTAATGGTCTGAAAACACATGAAAAGCTAATCTAGAGAGCAGCTTTGATACACCAGACAGCAGCACGGTATTTATTTAGTGACCTTTAACAAGTATGGGCAGTGCAACAACCAGATAATTTGATGGGAAAAAGAAAAAGAAAATAAATATAAAAAATGAAAAGGAGATGGAAAAATTAACCTGAGAGTTTTGTGGCAGAGGGAGGAGAGAAGCAGCTGGGGCTGAAAGGGCTGCTGTGCTGACTTCCAGCACGTTGAGGATTGAGCCCTGGTTATAGTCCCCAGGTCCTCAAATGTGGGAAAACTGGGGAGAAGGAATTTGAAGGCAGCTTGAAGGGATGGATGGGAACAATGACAATGTTTTCTGGGAAATAAGTCTTTAAAGAGAGCTTTAAATATTAGGAAACAAAAGAAACAAGGGCAAGGCATGCATGTGATAACATCTCAAATCTCCTCTACAAACTGTTTAAATCTGATAAACCAAGGGCTGTGGAAACAGCAACCACGTTTCCTTTTTGCATGTGCAAATGGGTGATGTAGCAGAGATCCCAAAAGCACAGAGCAGGTCCTGCACAGGGGCACACACACTTACCTCTCCCCAGGAGTACACCCTGGCCGTTTGCTACCCATAGCCACTTCTAGGACTATTTTGTTCTCATAAGGCAAGAAATCCTTTGGTTCATAACAGCTATTTTTGCTTGAAAACTGCTTGAAGAGCACTTGCTATCTGCTGTTATCCAGTCAAGAGCACAAGTCACCACCTGGGAGAGAGAAAACAACCCCATCAGACCACCGAGGCCAACCCTTACCTCAAATAAATGGCCTGAGCAAATTGCTGGAAACTGCCATCAAATTTGGCTGGAATTTCTAAGCAGTGAACATCTCACTGGAAAAAAAGTGGAGAGAGAAATCCAGGAGATAAGAGCCAAAGAACCTCCTGCCATTTATGGGAGGTCCCCAGTGTGCAATCTTTCTATGGTGGACCTAAGTTTTTGGGGTAAGAGCTACCAGTGCTTTGCCCCATCCCTTTCACATGCAGGAAGAACAGCCCCTGGCTGAGTTTGACTCCCTGTGTTCTTCCTTGAGGTTCTTCTTGCACCATGGAGGCAGGAAGGATGCATTTCAAAAGCAAACCTATTTTCCAACATTTTCTACTCCCCTATTTCTTTCACAATCATTAAAGAAAAACCCCTGCAATCAAACAGGCTCCCTCCCTCCAGCTCCCCACAGTCACCTTCTTGGGATATTAGGTAGATGATGGAACGAGACCCACTGAGACAGTAAAGATCTGGCACTGCTGGAATAAATAAACTCTGCCTCAACATCTTCCACTGAAGGAGTTTTGCAAGCAGGAGAAAAAAAAAAAAAACAAAACAAAGCACACCCGAATTCCCAGGACTGCTGGAAACTCATCCATCACAGCCACCAAAAGTACAGCATTTCCCTCTCCCTTGCACTACACCTGCAGCACGTGCAGGTGGTGGAGGCTGTTGCCTTCACTCATCCAAACTTTACATTTATGTCTCCCTAAGCAGAGCTCCACTTCAGACCACTCCAAGCAAGGCTGTTATTTTTCCAGCAAGCTCAGCACTTCTCAAACTAGGATTTTCAACCTGAAATGGGGTCATAAAACCTTTTTGACTGGGTTACCAGCCCCGGGCAAGTTCATGTTTATTCCAGATAATCTGCAAGGCTGAGTTCAGGGAGGAATTCTTGCTGTTATGGCAGGATGGCCAGTCAAGCATATTTTAAATTTATCTTTGTTGGCCAGCAAATTTGTCTGCCTCTTCTACTGGCCTGAATTATCTTTTCTTCAGGGCTACGAGGAAACATCTGCAAAGCCTTATGCTGGCAGCAAGAAATAATAAAAAAACCCCAACCTAATCTGTTCCACTGTTCCCCAGATAAGTGTGGCGAGGTGCTCGTCTGGAACAGCAGGAGCAAGGGTAGGTCAAATAAGACAAAATTGATTTGTGCCCCTAAGAAATAAGGTGAGAGACCTCCCAGGCTGTAGCCCCTGTTCAAGCACTGGAACAGGCTGCCCAGGGAAGCAGTTTAATCACCATCACAGGACGTGTGGAAAAGTTGTGGAGATGCAGTGCTTAAGGAGTGGACTTTGTAGAGTTAGGTTAATGGTTGGACTTTGAGATCTTAAAGGTCTTTTCCAACTGAAAAGATTCTGTGATTCTCTTCTGCTACCCGGTGTGGTGCCTGCACGGGGAAGGGCTCCAGTGCTTGGCCAAATCATCTTCTTGTTTCAGGTACCACCAGCACAGAGCAGAGCAGAGGACATGCAGCGTGAGCCCCACACACAAGACATCCTTGAACAGTAGAGGTTGGAAGGGACCTCTGGAGATCATTGAGTCCCTGGACCAGACAGAAATCCTAATGCCACTGGGTTTGGGGTTGCCTGGGCTGCTCCCCAACCATTTTTCTGGTGTTGCCAACAGCCAGAGAAGCCTCCCAAACAGGCAGCATTGCCAGGGACACATTTTTCTTTCAGGCTCCTTTCTGTTGCTGCTGTGGTCTCAGGGAACATTAGTAGGACAGTGACAGAAGCCTCATACATATTAAACATATCAAGGGTGAAATGCTTAACAAACCATCATATTCAGAGCCCTCTTTCCCTCTCCACAGTCATGTCTATCTCGACTTACTCCTGCTCTACAGAGGAAGGGGCAGGATTTAATAGTCTTTTATTAGTGTGTCAGCTCTTAAATTGGTCAAAGTGTTATTCGTAGGGCAAGTTAAAAATAAAATAAATAGTGAAATGCAGCACGTTTAAGAGAGAGAGATAATGTTGCAGCCAATGGAGGGGGTTATGTGCAGCAGTGTGTGCCTGGCCCCTTTGTCACATCTGGAGAGGAGCCATCACCCTTTCCCTCCCAAGCCAGCCCCATTTTTACTTCCTTTCCCTCCTTCGTGTCCCTGCTGCTCTGTGAAGCAGTTTGCTCTGGGAGCTTTGGGTTTTCATTCCCCTGAGCAGCAGGAGGGGCACCAGTACCACCAGCTTTAAGACAACAGTGGGATTGCACAGATGTAGACTGGAAGTCTCCAGCATTTCTGGCAAATGGTCTGCTCCATCTTTGCTCCTTTCTCTCCCCTTTTCTTTCTGTTGACTGGGGCTAAAAAGTATTTTGCTGGCTTTTATCTTAGGTCACCAGAAGCTCTTCTCTTCTTGGTTCTTTTGCCACCTGACATCGTGCCCAGACCTGAAGAACTGGCTTTCAGGCAGAGGAGGATATTTTTCCCCACCAAAATGCAACTTCACAGCCTTAGACTAATAAGTAAGAAAAGGCACCAACTACTCCCCAAGTTTTGATGCCTCACAAGTCACTCTTTAAAAACCCTCCTGGACCTAAGAGCTTTTTTGCTTACTACTCTGGACCAGGTTTTCTTCTCCCTGTGTTACAGGACCAAAGAAGTACAAGGATATTTGAGTCCTCTGCTCTGCCTGGCAAAGGCCAAACCTGCTGTCCTGGTTCCTGTGTCTATGCTCAAAATGGCCAACTAGTTTTTGAAACAAAGCCTGGTAGGAAAAGTATGAAATAAAATCATTTGTCCTGAAGAAATCTTCCAGAAAGAGGCATATTTATATTATACAAAGATAAATGAGTGAATGTTTCTTCCCATCCTTGCTTGGAAGGATTAAAGCAATTCATTCTTGGTTCTCCCCCTATTTGATTTTCTGATTAATCCCACATCTTTTTCTCCACCTTTCGTAGTTTGATGTTCTGCCTTCAGCTGGAAAAGGCTGAAAGGCAACATCTGCTCCCAGGATTTTTCTGGCTCGGATAGGAAAATTCAGAATAAACCCCATTCCCACCAGTCCCAGCCCAGACACAAGGTGTTCCACAACACATCCACCTTTTGAGGGGCTCATTAAAAACAGACCTTCTGAAACTTGGAGGCTCACCCTTCATTACTGACTGCACTATGCTGGAAGCAGATTACTCCTAATTGGCAGAGGGTTACACTGAAAACATGGCACTAACTCCAGTCTAATCCATGCAAGGATTGCCCCTAGATTTTGGGGGAAGCAGTTTTTCACCCCAGAACCTCTTTGAAGCAAATCCTATTTAGGTCAGCAGTGACATTTTCCTTTCTGATATAGTAGGCTAAATGCCAACCAAACTGAAGCACGTTAGTTTGAGCAGTCAAGGGAGTTACTTTCCAATTCTATGTATAACACCCATGTGGACACCAAAAAAAATAAATATGCAACCTGCTGTGCTGAACTTCCAACAACTTATTCATCAGCATCAGTTGAATATCAGAGTTTCCACTCCAGAGGAAAGCCAGGTTACTCTTAAAAGAAAACCCTCTTAGCCCTGTTTGGAACAAAGCTCCACACTAAGGCTTCCCATCACAAGTCTCAATTCAGGAGAAGATATTCTAGCTCTTACAGCTATCAGAATATGTATGAGAAGACCTTAAAGTCCAAAGGTAGAGCTCAGCTGTTACCAAGTTGCATTTCAGTTTAAGTCAGGGTGTTTTTACGGTGCATTTTCAAGCAAACAAAAGCATCAGCTCAGAGAAAAGCCCTGCCCTGGGAGACTTTTGGCAGTCAGCACACACTGCAACCTTCTAGGAGGGGAGGGTGATGGTTCTTCAAAGTTATTAAACTGATGTTCCAGGGGATTTGATGGCTTGGTCAACAAGAAATGCTGGCTGAGTGATAAAACAGAAAAGAAAACCTTTTTGCCTCAAAAACCTGGTAAATTCCTGCATCCCTCCAGCTCTTTTGATGGGAATTAGGCCATCCTCTGTCCACAGGACTGGTTATTATTCAATCAAGAGGGTCTCAATGCTGCCCAGGGACTGCACACTCAGAGCTTTGTGCCTACCCTCCAGCCCCAAGGAATTAAGTGCAGGTAGATTTAGGAGCAGTTACAAGCAAGGAACTCCCAGGATCTCAACGTGGCTTGCACCTGCCCTTCCTCCTCAGCCAGGATCCATGCATTTCTCTTTGCCTTCTGCTGCAGCAATGCCACTCAGACTCCACGTCAAGGCTGTGGACATCTGCTGCCTCTCCAGCTGCTCTTCAGTGACAACCTGACAAGCCCTCACTTCGACAGTCAGGCAAGGTTTGCAGCTTGTCAGACACTGCAGTTCTCCAAGCAGAGCCACCTGGAAATGAGGAGACGGTGGTGGGACCAGAATCAAAAGAGGTGAATGATTATATGAGGCTGGATTTCTGCTGGGATCCCAATATTTTAGCAGCTACTTGCACTTGCTCACTCACCATCCTGGTGATTCCTGATATCCACACACAACTCCAGGGCCAACAAACCGATAAAATCTCCCCTACTTCAATGTCTCATAAGGAAACTCTCCAATACCAAGTTGACTTGAATAATAGAAAACATTGAGCTCCTGCCTAAACCCAAATTACTGACAGCAATTGATCAACCCGTGTAGCTTTATTAGCATGGCCCAACTGCAGGTTCCTTCCCAACAGCAATGGAATCAATAGCTTAATAGTCTTCTTGGCTTGTTTTGCTTCTGGTTAAATGCCCTGATTAATCCTGCTGAGGTCACTCAGATGAATGAGTTAAACCTTCACAGAGTGAGGAGAAGGTCCCCCTGGATTTCCACCTCTGAGCTTGGCATGAAGGCAGCCAGCAACCGGCACGGTGAGATGTGCCTTGGGAACACCCCAGCCCCACAGTGCCTTGGGAACTGTCCCCATAGCATCATTTTCTGCTAAAGGAGGGAGGCTGAGGCAGGTTTGCACGCACACGTGCCTGAAGACACCCTGGCAGGTAGCACATCCTGCGATGAGATGTTCCTCAAGTCATTTTATCATCACTTTTCCACCCTCTTTCCTTCCCAGTTCAATTCTCACCCCTGAAAACAGCCTGCCACCATCTGATCTACGCTTGTTCTCAGGCAATGATCTTTAAATATCGATCGCCCATCACCAATAGGCCAAAACCAGGATACAAGCTGAAGGAAATATTGCCTGTAACTAAGCCATGACAGATTGGAGGGGGCTTTTTCAGCCACACACCAGATCCCCTGTTAAGATGTCGCTTTCCAGATAAGACAACTTGCTTCAGATGTGTCCTATCCATCCTATGGATAAGATGTCCCCATTGGACAACTTCTGTCACATCCTTGGAATCTGTTAGAAGGTGGCGATGTTTTTGTGCCTCCTTCCTAAGTATTAATCTCCTGGAGAGACTGGAACAGCTTTTTTTAAAGTGTGACCTGCAAAGTAAAGATGGTCTTGGAGTCTTTTTGTTGCTCAGATCCAAAGAATGGGTAAGGAGCTGGGCTGTTTGCTCTTCCTTCTTGGAGCTAATGGAGGTGTGCAGATTTATGGTAGCTGAGGATATAGCTTTTGATTCCTGGAAGACTGCAGAAAGGACAAGAGATGGTAGATTTATGATTTGCAGTTACCAAGGAATTGTAACCTCTTAGCAGTCAATCTCAGAAAGTTAAGTGGAAGAGGAGAATTTGGCCGACTGAGGGGACATTTGTACTACGCTAGGGAAGAGATACACGTGGGAACAGACTCACCAGCAGGTTGGATGTGAGAAAGCTTAACATCTCCCATGTCTAAGGTGAAAAACAAGGCAGAGGAAGAGGTAAAAAGCCAAAGCAATAGCTCACAAATCAGTCATCTTTGAAGTGGCTCAGCAGGGGCTGGGATGATGGGGTTGACAGGCAGGGACACTTTCACTGATTACACTTGACAACAACTCTTTAAGGGAGAGTGATCTCACCACTCCCAACAAGGCCCCCGTGGTGCTGCAGACAGGGGTCCCAAACTGTCACTCAGTGGTCCACCAGCTACTTCAAAGAGTCACACAGCCCAGCACGAGTCCACACCTTGGATGTTAACAGATCTGCATCCGCATGGTGGTGTGGAAAGGGCTTTATCCCTGTGATTACTCCACCAAAACCACAGGGGAAACTTCTTGTGTCTGCAGAAGCTGCCACAGCTCTGAGCTGCTGACTGGTGAGTCAGGGCAGGATGAAGTCAGTAGAAGCAGGCACCTGCTCCAGACATCAAAGATGACCAAGAAAGGACCACAGAATTGCCTCCCCCCATATTTCTAGCCATGCCCTTTGGGGTGAAGGAAGGATTTTCAGCATCAAATGAGCTTAGTTACCTATCTGAGATGAAGTCTTTTCCAGATGGGAGACACGTACCTGTCTGCATGTCATATAACTTGTATTTAAAGCCTATTCTAAAGGCATTTTATTTCAAGAGGGTTTAAACTCACACACTGCACCGGAGAGTATTTCATCCTTGAAAGACTCCTCTAGACGGGAAAGTTTTCCTACCAAAGGTTACAAGAAACCAGCTCCTGACATTTAATCATGGTGATTTGCTTCAGCAGGCTGGTATAAAGTACCACTCAGCATAAATAAAGACATCAATCTGGCTGAAGTTTCCCCAACTACTCCTGTTTCACAGGGCTAATGATGAGTAACTCTGGCTGAAGCATCTCAGGGACAAGATGGTTGTTATGGTGAATTTGGGGCTTTCTGTGCAGGCAGCAAGAGGAACACCCAATTCCTCCTAAAACCAGCAAGGAACAAGACTTGACTTATGCATCAGGGCAGCCGAGTCCACCACAAGCTGTAAGGGGGCACAGAAGCCCCATGAACCCAGTGCCAAGTCCCATCTCTCTGCACTTCTCCACCACTGCCATTCTCTCCCTGTACCTGAACCCCTCCAGCACAAAGCCCAGTTATCAAACTGGTTCCTGTGCTCGACACTTGCAGGCCATGCTGCACCATTAACCCACAGGCTCCTGGCAGGGATCAGCAACCATCTAAGCTACAGCTTTACCAAGAACAGGAGGCAACAACAAGAAGCTCAAAGATTCTCTGCTCTCTTTGGCTTTTAGCAACATGACAAGTCAGTTGGGCTGAGAATGGACCATGTTGGACATGATGTGATTCTGAAGAAAATGGGATTTGTAGAGTAGTCTAATCAGGTGGCCACGAGAGCAAGGAGGCTGCGCAGCACTCGCTGGCCTGAGACCCAATTGCACAAACCCTGGAAGATTCTCCTGTAATAGCAAGAGCTGATTTCTTTACTTCCTAAATATCCACCAGCGAGCAGCTTGCAGACTTCACCTGGCCCTTGGCAAACCCCAGAGTTAGCTACCTAGAAGAGTTATTCCCTTCTCTTGGAAGGAAGAGGTAGCACAAACCAGAGCTTTGCAGAGGTCCTTGTCAGGGCCAGCACACTGAGGAGCAAAGTGGCTTCACAGAAACAGCCAGGAGGACCCCTTCTCATTGGAGATGGGCTGTTGTAGCTCTTACCCAAACCCCCAGGTCTAGCAGGACTCCTGGTTTCTCCAGCAAAGGAAGGGAGGAGAGTTGTGTTTTGATGTCAATTGATGCAACTGCTTCTCTCAGGTCTTACCTGGCAGTTTGTGGTACCTTATGTGGGCTTAGCTCATGGTTGGAGCCCTTAGCCTGCCCTGAACCGAAGGCATAGGAGGATGGGGGGAGCCTCTTTCCCTCAGGCAATAAATCTTTAAATCAAAAAGTTCAAACCTGTGTTCTTTAGAGCTGCAAAAAGCAATTACAGCCTGATTGAAGGTTATTGGTACCCACGGTCTCAGCACAGCTTGTTTTCCAAGGTACCAATGGACAGCAAATAAGTGTTTTGTCACAAATCAAGACTGTCCTAGAAAAAGCCAAAGGATGAGCTGCAGCATCCACAGTGCCACGGGGATTCACAGCAGAAAAAGCCTCAGGGGCAACACAGGACAGAGATGAGACACATTCCCTCCCCGTGCCCAGCCCTTAGTATGAGGTTGAGTAACCTCGGGCCAGATCTCAAGCCGAGCTCTGACAAGAGGCAGATGCTGGGTGCAGTGCTGAGTTTATGCTGTGTCAGCTTCAGGACACCTGCACTTCTGCTCAAAGCGCTTCTCTCAGCAGGACTTCCACATCCCAGCAATCAGGATCTGCTCTTCAAAGGCAGGGTTGCAATTGCTACGCCACCTCTCAGAGGCTTAATCAAACCACGGGTTACTGTTGGAGGAGATCCCACTCCATCCCGGGTTAGATCAGCTCATGTCTGCACAAAATCCTGAAGTGCTGGCCCAACTACAGCACAACACTTGCTACGTGGGCACTTTTCTGATGGGTTCTTTCTCCAGGCACAGTGGAAGGACCCCAGAAGCAAAAGCTAGCAGGTAGGAAATTCCCAGCAGCATTTCTCCCCTCCCTAATCTAGTGGGAGTACAGCCAGGAGGAAAAGCACCTTAGAAGGTAACTGAACAGCAGAAGGACACAGTAGACTGGATTTCAACTGCCAGTTTTCTTGCCCTCTCCTACAAGAGGGAAATCAGCTGGAAGGGGAGTGCTTGAAGCCCTACAGCAGCTGATAGTGGCTCCTCAGGATCATGTGAAACCAAGTGAGCATGGTGAGAGAGGGCAGGGGGATTTCTTGAGCAAGGCCAGCTTTCTTGCTTGGCCAGCCAAGCTGGACACCAGCTCTCCAGAGGCTGCAGATTGACAGTGCTGCAAAGCCAGGGAACTCCCTTAGCATCCATGTGTCCAAAAAAGGAGCCTCCAACCCATGCAGGAGCACAGTCATGACTGATCAGAAGTTCAGACCCCTCAGAAGAAAAAAAACATTTTGCTACAACCATGCTGAACCACCTACATTTTCTAATCCAGAATCAACTTTCTCCAGGAAGCCTCTGACCTTGTGTACAGGACACTGCTGAGCTGGGTGCCAAGGTCCTGTGAGCATCCAAGTGACTTTGCAGCAAAAAGTCAGACAAGGCTTATGGAAAAGTTACTCGGGCACTTCTGAGCATATATCCATCCCTGCAACTGTAAGGTGCCTGGTCTTGGTGCTCACTTCTGCCTAAAATATTTATGTGCTAATAAAGGTGGGGCCAGAGCAGCCTTTGAGGTCACTTAGAGAGGTAAACTCCTCACTGCAGCTGAAGTAGCTGAGGCAGCAAGTAAGCCAGCAATGATGGAGAGCAATTAGAATATGCCTATGGAATATCCTACACAACAACATTTCCTTGATATGCTAAAAGAGCCCAGAGAGCAAAACAAAGGGGTTTTGCTAATTCTTTCCTACTCCATTACCCTTGCAACCAGGAAAGCATGTTAAACACCTTTTCTCGCCGCTTCCTGTGTGTTCAGTTCAGCTCTGCCTTGTCTCAATAGCCTAAAAGCCTGTTCCCCCCCCACCCCCCACTTTAAAAGCCAGTTTGCCTGCCAGGTAGCTTCTCTTAATCTCTCAGTCTTGGCTAGAAGCCTCTCTAGGCTGCTGAAAGAGATAGCTACTTACCCTTTGTTCTTGCAACAAGAAAAGCCTCAGCTATCAAATTGTTCCAGATTCCTTTGTAGTCTGAGAGACTCTAAAGCAGAAAGAATAAACCCCCTCCGTGTATCAGTCTAAGAGATTAATAGCTACCAGGGCAAGTGGTTAGATCAGTTTATAATCATGCCACACCTCTCTACAAAGCAAGCCTTTTCCACACCAGATAGCTATAAGACCTGGTAGCAAAGTCATTGACCTTGGACAACAACCCTGACATCCTTCCTCCTGTCACTGGTGAGCCCAAGAAAGGAGTCAGATTAAACTGGTGCTTCCAGCACCCCTAGAGCTGATGGAAGAGGTCCCCAGGAACGCAGCCAGCTCAGAAGCTGAGGGCTGCCCTACCCAGCCATCCTCCATGAGGATGCTAGACCAGCTAGGACATCTCGCCAGGATGGGCAGGGGAAACACATCCATCCTGGTCCATATTGGTCTAGGGCTGTCATTTCCTTTCTCAAGGTTCTCTGTGCACTGCAGCTCGACAATTTAAAAGGGTGCACGTGGCTCCCATGAAGGCAACGCTCATTTCTACAAGCTGAGAACTGTTCCCAGCAGTTGCAAACAGAAACAACACCCAAGCTACCAGTTACATGAGAGGCAAGGAAAACATTTTTGCAAGGAAGTTCTCTGTAGCTTACAAGGAATTTCTTCTAAAAGTCTTTTTCCAAAGTGTTTTGCAGAAAGCATTCACCATGGGGAGTGGGAAGTGGCACATCTCCCCTCCACACGTCCTCACAACACTGTTCTCCTCCCTGGAAAGCAACCCACCACCTAGCTACTTCTACACCAGAGAGATCTTGGCCCTCCAGGCATAGACCTCTGCATGCTTCTTGTGCATGAAAACCCTCTTGTGCATCTTGAAAATAAGAGTCAGAGACAGTCCCAAAAGAAAAGAAACCACAGCCAGCTGCAGTGAGCTTTTCACAGCCCTCTAAGAGCCGCACTGGATCTTTGCTGCTCGAGTAGGGCTGTGAACAACTCCAGCTGCTGTTACTTTTCAGAAAAAAAGGCCTTCCCAAGAACAGTTCTTCAAGTTTAACCTCAGTTCAGCACGTGTCAGTTTCTGAAAGTGTCGTTTGCTCTTCTGCTGCACCATTACTCATCATCAGGGGCTCCAGGACCACACCATTCTCCTCAGAGCTGCTCCTTCCCATGGTGCAGCAGCACATGGGTCTTCTCCCTGCACCTTGATCTTCTCCAGCAGCTGGAGCAGGCTGTCCACAGCTACTACTGCCCTGTTTACAAGTGCAAAATATTTCTCTGGTTTCTGAAGCAGAATAGCTCTACAGGGAGAATTTAACAGAGTTTGATACAGATTCTCTGCTGAGGAGCAAGCCTGTTCCTGGGCTGAACAGGAGCATCTCCATTTCACGTGAAGAGACCATGTCACAGGCAAAAGGCTGCTGTAACCCAGGGAAGCAGCAGAATATTCACAGAATGGGTTGGAAGGGACCTTAAAGATCATCTCGTTCCAACCCCCTGCCATGGGCAGGGACACCTCCCACTAGAGCAGGTTGCTCAGAGCCCCATCCAGCCTGGCCTTGAACATCTCCAGGAATGGGGCACCTACAGGTTCCCTGGGCAGCCTGTTCCAGTGTCTCACCACCCTCACAGTGAAGAACAGCTTCCTTACATCCAATCTAAATCCACCTCTTTCATTTTAAATTCATCACCCCTTGTCCCACCACTACATTCCCTTGTATTTTACAAAGGTACCAACCAGCTTCTGGAAGCAATCTCAGTCTTGGGCAATCCATCCTGCTAGTTCAGAGTGATCCCAGTGGTTACAACTCGCTCACTCCAGCCAGGCTGAGGTAACAGGTCAATGCTCGTGTCACTGCACGCCATAACGAGCTACACTGGGCAGCTTTCTGCTCTGATACTACACCTTTGATTTCTCCTTGGTTATCAACCCCTTCTCAATATGTATCAGGATCAACAGCTTGGGAGGCTCAAGCAGGCAGCATCCATCCAGCTTTGGGATCTGGAGCAGCAGGTTAAGCTTAAGTGTTACCTGACAGTTACTTCTCACGTCAAGTTGATATTAGAAGCCTTGGAAGTGTACATGGGTTTGTGGTCCAGGAGAAAGTCTCCAGGGAAGCAATTTGCTACAAATGCTCAGCTACTTAAAAATATTTATATATGCTAGGAAAGGATTAGACTTCATTTAGCATTTTCTCTACATTTAAACCTCATTTAATGCAGCATTAAGCTTCAGCTGCAGCAGATCCATTCTGAAGTTGTAAAGGAGACAGACTTTTGAAACAGCAAGACTTCAGTAAGGAGAGAAGACCGATTGCACATTGCTTTCTAAACTTTTAACAGACGACTAAAGGATGTCTCAGATCCTCAGTTCAAAAATCTTTACTTACAGGATACTGTTCCCAAACTAGAGAGCATCACAAAGACACGGGCAGCTAGACCAGCTTTTAAAGGTCAGAAGAGGAGACAAGGACAGCCTGCCTAACACACCACAGGAGAGGTGTTCACATTGTAGCTGGGCACCTTCTCAGGAGAGAAGTTCCACATTTAAAAGAAGAAACATCACCATATTTGCAAACACTGATGAGTCTTTGTGCAATCCCTGGTGAGGGAAGGAGCACCAGGACTGCAGCTTGCTCTGCTGTTTGTGGCCAGGAATGGTCATAACCAGCTCTCAGAGTCTGGGAAGGTTTTGGCATGGCTCCCTCAAGAGGAACAGGGTTCCACAAGAGGTTGGGAAAGGCCTTAGAGGTGCATGAACTCCATCAGCAGGAACACTGACCTCCTCTGCTGCCCCAAGCCCCAACAGCACAGCCCCAGAATAACATTCTGGGGTAGTTACAGAGCTCAGTAAACCACTGTCAAGGCAAGAGCTTGATAATGAAAACCTACTGCTTTGGTGTGCACCATACGGCGTGCTCTGGATCCGTGCCCCAGCTCTGGTACCCATTGGGCAGAGAGTGCCGGGTCCTTTGCAGGAGATGGAGCTGCTGGAGGCAGCTGACCACAATCCTGGTATGCAGGCAACTGCAGCTGGTCCTTAGTATGGGAAATAAGCTTCATAGCAATTTCCAGGCAGCTCAAGTCTCAGGAGACTCCTGTTTTCCTATGTTTGTCATCAGCCTTTCCGACCGCTACCCAAACACGCCTCCAGCAGGCAGTTCACACACTAAGAGTTTGCACACTTAATAAAATTGGTTTTCACAACTAAAACACGCAGTGTGCTTTCACAGCACTAACCACCATCAACTATTGACTGTTCAAAGAGCCATCAGTGACCTGAACAAAACCATTTTTCAAACAGCGAACAGGAAAATACACTCCAATCTCTTTGAGCCCAGTTACATCTGGCTCCAAGCTAGCTGGCAGATGAGAAGAAAACCGGTCAGAAATGCTTAAAAATTTAAGCTTCTTGCATTTGTGATGTCTGGAAGTCAGGAAAACACACTCAGAGCGAGGTAAGCAGGGTTTCTTTATAAAGGCACTCAGTTTTCAAAGGCACTGGGGTAGAAACATGCCCTGGAGAGACACATAACATGTTTACTGCAAGCAAGATGAGCTCCTACTATTCCTTTCTTGGCCACCTTCCTCCCAGCCACAACCTCCAGCCTCCCTGGACACACAGCACAGAGCAGCCAGATGCTGCAGCCCACCCCCATCTCCCAAGGGTTAGGAGAGCTGCTCATTTTTATGGTAACGAGAAGAAAACCAGAGGCAAGCATGAGCACAGAAGCATTTTGTGAAGAACCCCAGCCCACATGGCTGCTCTACGCACAGCAGTGGTTGGGTGCAGATGCCTGACAGCCAGGATGTACCTGGATTTGTGGAAACCCTGGGCTTGCTGAGGTACACTGGCTGAAAGCTGAACTTCATGTGGGTCACCCTCTCTCAGACCCACAGCTGTGGGTCTCTACAGTCCCTGCTCCAGCCCAGCTGAAGCTCAAAGCACCAGAAGCAGGTCTGAGAATGGCTAAACTCTGTCCTCTCTCAGGATGCTCATCCTGTAGTATTTTGGATGGGGATAAATTAGGGGTTTGCAGAGAGTCATTTTGGGTGGGAAGTCCACTGCCACAGACACCCCCATTTCTTATCAGAGGGCAAGACTGGAAGCAGCCCAGGCACAAAATACTTTTCAGCTTTCTTAGCAGAGACACTAGGTAAGCAGAAAACCCTCACCTCTGAGCCTGTGCACAGACCACCAGCATCTCTTACTTGAGCTCCCCTCCCCTCCCCTGAATTTCATCAAACCTTCCCTTGTTGCTAGAGGAGGGAAGAAGCTCCAGATCAGAAGCACATGGGGATGTTGCAGCACCAGACCTCCCATCCCTTCACCACCCGCTGTTGCACCCTCCCCTCTGGCCACAGAGGTGCCACACCAACCTGGGGCTCCTTCAGGGATCTTTCATCCTCTTCGTGTTCTCCTCCCAGTTTAAGGGGCAAAGCCCACTAACGCAAAGCCACCAGATAAGAACAGGTCCTGCTTCTCCAAAGCCATCAGCATGAAATCCCCCAGCTCCACACAGCAAACCAACCCCATAAGCAGCCACCTCAGAGACAGCAAACCACCTGCAAATCTCTTCTTGCTCACATGCATCCCCTTATAGACCCACCCACCTTTCCCAGCAGCCCACTGCTCCTGCTCCTGGGGAACTACAGCTCCCATAGTGCCTGACCATTAAGGTTTGCATCCCTGATGCCTGGTTTCAAAGGGAAAGGGCTCAATGCAAGGCTGAGACCAGGTCCAAGTAGCCCTAGCTCCCTTTTCCAGGCAGATACATGATGATTTTACAGAGGTCCCCTATTCCTGCCTTCCCTATTCCTGCCTTTTCATCGAAAGGGTCTTGAACACATGAAGTGCACTGAGGAACTTAGTGAGGATCTCAATCACAAAATGGGAAACGTGGGCTCTGCCAGCCGGAGGGAGGAGTTTGAAGACCCTGGAAATAGGTTTATCATGTAACAGTTGTTGTTTGGGAGCCCTGGGGTGTTAAGTGTGTGCCTCATTGTGGAAAATCGTTTCTACCGTTCACTCAGTTCCAGGAAAGTAAATTTCTGTGGATCAGGAGAAACTAACTGTGGCAAATCCCTAACGGAAGGAAAGCCAGAGAGCTTTTTCTATTCCTAATTATGCTGTGTTTCTAAACTTTCCCCTATGGCATGCAATATTAGAGTTCTTTTAGCAGCTTTCCCCGAAGAAAACGCTAACAAAGGAGGCATTGTTACAACACTGATGAGTGCTGAAATCACAGGCGCTACCCTGGCTCTGAGCCCACCAGCCACGGCAGCCAGGATGGCTTCTTCCCATCAGATGCACGGGGCAAGCTTCAGCCTGGCTGGAGAAAACACGCAGATTTGGAAGAGTTAAACTGGAAACACTGGTGGGAGGAGTGGCCAAGAGCCAGTAAATGCTTTACATCCCACTGTGCATCAAAAAATGTGCCAGCGACCTTTGCACTCACCTCTCCTGCTTGACCTAAAGGAACAACCCCCTGCTGAGAGCAAAGAGAGGTGAAATCTCTCCCCAGAATACGGGAAACATTTCAGTTGAACAAGAATATATCCATTCAGTGACCAACTGATGCCTCTCACTGTCATCAAGTATGAAGACTGGTTCCACATCCATCCCTACATGTCTGCAACCTCTTCTGTGTCACAGCATCCATGGGTTGGAGCCACCCCCATATCGATTACGTTATCGATAGCGTGCAACCCCTCCGGGCAGCTCTCTCTCGTCATACGCAGGGTAGCTCTGTTACATCAGTGGCCTGCTCATCTCCAAAGAGAGAAGTTGCTTCTGTGTGGAAAATAAAATATTGCCCATGGGAGACGTGTTCAAGAGGTTGGAACAAATTCGTTCATGCACCAGCAGATCCCTGCAAAATGCCCTGGTTTTATTCTGTGCTGGGGAGCAGGGAAACCAGCTGTTTCCTCTGTACTACTAAACTGTCACTCAGAACAAAATAATCTTACCAGGGTAGCTTGGAAAATGTTATTAAATGCAGCCTGTTATTCTGTAGCTTACATTTTCTGCATCGAGGACGAATAATAGTAATGTTAATGCACAAAACCATCCCGAAGTGTAGTCAGAGAGCAAGGGAGCGTTTCCTACGCTATGAGGGATGATAGGAGATGTGTGCACAGCCTGGCCAGCTGTTCTCCCTTTGGGGCAATAGGATGCTTTTTGCAGTCTTGCTCACCAAATTATTTCTTCAGGGAGCATGAGGAAACTGGATGGACAGAGAAGTGAGTTTGCTGAACAATCTGGTTATGCAGAGCTTGGGCCAGAGGTGTGGGATCTCCAGACCTTGGTTCAGCCTACTCCCTGGGTAATCTCAGTAATCCCAGGGATGTCCAAGGGCACCTGAGCTCCTTCCCAAATGCCAGCCAATCTCCCACTGCATGTCTCATGGCCCAAGCCTGCTTTAGGAAGAGCTTTATTATTAAAAAAGCAGGTACAGCTTCCTGGAGGAAGGAGCAGGATCTTGGGTTGTACACCCCTCCATTTGGAGCCACTGCAAGTCAGCTCACCCCAAGCAGCTGTCTGCAGCAGAAATAGGTAGAGAGGGATGGTAGAAGGAACAGAGCCCAAAGATGTGTTCTTATGTCCCTGCTCAGGCTGAAGCTCTTTTGGCTTCCCTAGAGAAGAGCATCCATGGGGAGCTTGATCCTGCGTGGATAGGAAGGACCATAGCCCTGATCTGGGCAAAAGCATGGTTTGCACTGGCACCTTGCACGGTGAGCACCCGAGAACCTAAGGCTGCAGCTGGAGGCCAGCAGAGAGGCTAGGGCCAAACTTTCCACCATAAACCCCTGTTTAAAATATCTTAATGTCAAACAGCGTGATTAAGATCTCGGGCACTTCTAGGGTTCGAGCAGCACTTAGGTAGGATGGAGACATTAAAGTCCATCTCCCCTGCTCAAAGCCCTTTATCTGATCTAGCCTTAAGTGTTACAAGTTTCAACGCAGAAATCACTTTTCCACATTACAGGTTTCAACGTAGAAATCACTTTTCCACTCCTTCTCCCTCTTTGGAGTCAGATCTTTGGTAATATCAGGATGGGAGAGAAATCCGGAATGTTTTCTGAGAGTTTTATCTCCTTTCCAGGCTCATTGGAGCGGGTGAAAAAGGCATATTATTGTACATACATCTCAGGGCTGCCTCAATACATTTATTTTTTGGCAGGAGACAGGTTTGGAAATTTGTATTTAAATGATGACTTGAATGGAGTCTGGGCTGAGGAATTCACTGTTTATGAGCAATTTCCTTTAAGTGTTTGCTTATATCAGCGCTGCTATTGCTTTTGTTGGAGTTTGGAGAAGGCACCACTCTTTTTAACAGCCATGGTGCAGGGGGGGGAAGGCCAGGGTGGTGGTGGAGATCTGCTTAATATGCATTCTTTGGGGTTGAGCATCTGCTTTGAGAGGCTTGGTGTTTGTGAAAGCTGCTGAATACTAAAAATTAGGAGCCTTTTCTAGCACCTCAGAATAAACATTTCAAATTAACAATCAAGCTACATGAAAAAAAAAAAACAACAACAAACCAACCAACCCAACAACATAATCCCCGATGATGCTGGTCTCCTCCATCCTATCAGCTCCACTGAAATCCCCCCTGGGAGGTGGCAAGAGAATGAAAAGAGAAAACAAATTTCAGGTCAGCCCCAGGCATTTTGTTTTAATTGAAAATATTGAAATAAGGTGTTTCAGCCTCGTTCGTTACTCATTTTCATATGTATTTGTAACTGGATTCTCAGCTGAGCTGAACAACTGTGGAAAGAGCAGAAATCCCTCCTGGAAGGTGTTTCATCCCTCAGCTCCCAACACCCAGATTTATGATTAGGTGCAGATACGTTCAATAGCCTAAAATAAAACTGTTTGCATTAAATCACGACCCCACCCCAAACGGACACGATTTCTTGCCGAGTGACTTATTTCAGTTCATCTCTCAAATAAATTGGAATAAGCTACAAGGTTTAATGGGATCAGGCTGATCGTGAGTCTTAAAATGAACCCTTGCAAATCTGAACAGGGATGAGCGATTTTTTTTCTTGTCCCTGTCAAGCTCCAGCATTTTACCATCAGCTTGGTACCGTGGGTTTGAGCTGCTGCTGCTGCTGGGGGGGATGAAGAGGTGGCTGGCTGGAGCTGGGAGAGGGAGATCAGTCCATCATGTACCTACACAACTCCAGATGAGCAATTGAAATTCCTCCATTGTATATAATTCACTTATAATTGTTTGTAGAAGGGAGGAGGGAGGTGGAAATGTCATTACCCTGCTTAATGACTCAACCATGGAGCCCTCCTGGGCATTTCTCTTTATCTTTTTTTTTTTTTTAATAAACAAAAATGTGCTTGATTGTGAAATTTAAATATTTAACAACATTTAGTTGCAGAGCATTTAGCAGCTGACTTTTCAACCTCCCTCTCTGTTTCCATTTTAATTTTGTTTGCTGTGCAGAGGAGCACTAATTTTTCCTTAATGTCCCCTCCTGGCTTCTCCCTTCTCCTTCCCCCTCTGCATTGTTTGGGGTGGGGGGGAGGAACATCCCACACATGTCTCTGTCTTTTTCCAAACTCATTTGCTTAAACAAAGTTCTTCACTAAAATGAAAGGGGTTCCAGGCGCAAGTGTTTCCAAGGGCTGTGTTGCTCTTAGCCCAGACACAATTAACATCTGGATTTCAGACTTTTCTGAAGTCTGTATATGTTGCCTTCTGTTGCAAACCCAACAAATGGCAGCATTTGGATGGGATGTGTGGGAGGAATAAAAAGAATACCAGACCTGAGCCCCTGGTGCCCTGTGGTACCCGAGGCTGTGAGTAACAAGGGACAGGACAAGAGGAACTGGCCTCAAGCTGCACCAGGGGAGGTTTCGGTTGGAGCTGAGGAACAATTTCTTCCTCTTGAGGGTTGTCAAGGGCTGGCCCAGGCTGGTGGGGTCTCCATCCCTGGAGGGGTTTCCAAGCTGTGGAGCTGAGGGACAGGGGACAGTGGTGCCTCAGCAGTCAGACCTGGATCAGAAACCGATCTGGCTGGTGTTTGGTTCTCTGAAGGGTATTTCCAGAGTGTTCTCAGCAAATCTCCTGTCTCCACAAGCATATTGTTCTGCTCTCACCTTGGGATGTTTACACGTGGTCCGTATTTCACTGACTTGTCCCAGAAGAGAATAAATGTCTGTTCAGTTTGCTGTCTCAAGCGAGTTTTACAGGGTGAGCATTTGAAACTCAGCCACGGAGGTGTGAAGGCAAAGTGTGTTAACAAAGATAGCAGAAAGGGAAGCAGTTGAGGGTTTACTCAATTAATACATTAATATTTACTCTAATATTATTTTTACTAAAAAGTAGCAGTGCAATTCATCCAAAGTCCTTGACTTTCTATAGCAGATGGAGGAGGATGCGTAATAACACTCGAGGAGCTTGGAAGTAGATCATTTTTGGATTCAACCAACAAGAAGAAAAAAAGCAAATGAATTTTTGTCCATTGTATTATTTTCTAATCCCTCCAGTTAATTACTTTTGTGGCCAGAGTGGTTTTCACAGAATGGGCTTCACGATCGTTTTCAAAGCCACGGGAGGTGCTCAGAAGTTGCGTTCAGGAAAGGTTTACTGGGTATAAAAAACAAGCCACAAAATGCCACTTCTTAAAAATGCAAGCCTCTTCTTTCCCCTTGGGAAAGGAAACTAGAGAAGGGATATTGCTATGAGTCATGGGATGGAATTGGGGAAGGAAAGAAATCATACTGAATATCAAGAATAGCTTTTTAACACGGAGATGAAGGAGGCTGTGGAACAACTTCCTGAGGGAATGATAAATAATCCATTGTCATCCTAAGTGCACTTAAGCAGTGTTTTTCTACTACATGTCTCAAAGGTCTCCAGAGAGGATGGACACACTATTTGTGTTTTACTGGTGGGGAAACTGAGGAACGGAGAGCTGCCCAAAGTCAGAGCAAGCAATGGACTTGGAATCCTGGTAGACTGAAACCTCGTGATCAAAGTGGCTATTGGCAAGCAAAGGGCAATGCATAGGGACTGGGTGGTTCTCAGGCAAGAGGGTTGGAGCAAATGACCTTTAAAGGTCCCTTCCAAGCAAAAACAGTCTATGATTCCACACTTATTCTCCCTAGGCTGCCAAAATGCTATGCTTGCATTAGCCTGGAGCCAAGAACCCACAAGCAGCAAAGGTTGTGAATACTTAAGGGCCAGTTCAGCATCACCGAGTGCCTCGTGTCAGCACTAAAGTCATGTACAGCAGGTGCAAAACCATCCTACCGGTGAGTGTTTTACCTCCACTGCTTTCCTGTGCTCTGTGTAGGTGTAAATGGCTCTGCAAGTCATCGGGTTACAAAAAGAGGCTGTGGAAAAATCTGCCTCTAAAGGACTATTTATTCATTTTAAATGCAGTCCTCCCACAACACAGCAGAAGCGCAGTGCTCTCCTCACGAAGGGGTGCATGGAATTCCTGGCTGTGGAATTTCTTTCTTCACTGCAAGGGTTATTTCTTCACTGACATGGTTATCAAACACCAGAATGGTCTGCCCAGGGCAGTGGTGGAGTCACCATCCCTGGAGGCATCTAAATGGCACGTGGACCTGGTGCTCAGGGACACGGTTGAGTGGTGAGCTTGCACTAGATAATCTTGGAAGTCTCTTCCAACCCAAGACATTGTGAGTCTGTGGCAGATTCCAGGGAGAATCTTCTGTGCTATGGAACTGGTGGGGCGAATGAAAGGTGCTTCATCTTGCCAACAGCACAAACTCTTTTGTGGGATTCACGAGATGCATTAGGCTGGCACTTTGACAGTTGCAACACCTGCAAATGAGCCTTTTCTTCCCTGCATCTTGGTTTAAGCCAGATGCCTTCAGCTGGTGCACATCAGCTGAGCCACGTGCTCACTGGCCGGGGGCTTGCACGTGGTGACCTCTCAGCCTCATCTTCTGATGGGAACACAGCTTTGCATGGAGCTGGCAAAGGCTGGGTGCATGGAGAGAAATACCAACAGATACTTTTTTGCCCATAAGACTCTATTCTTCAAGCATATTGGAGGTCCCAAAAGCTTCCTTGGGACTTTAAAAGCATCTTAGCAACTGTGTCACTCACCATGTTGTTTCTAGTCCTCTGGGCATAAAGAGGAAAGGGTCAGATTTGGTGACCTTTTCTTTCTTGTGAGAGATGCTTTCATCCGGAATTAGGACACTAGCAACTGAAGTGGTAGTAGAAATCAGAACTGGCTTTAAAGGTCAAGTGTTCATGACTCAGTGCTCAACGCTGACCCAAGATTCCTGCAAAACTGGGAGTAGAAACTCCAGATGTCCAACACCCCGTCCTACAAGCACTTTGCAAGGTCACACCAAGCGCCACGATTTTCCGCCAAGCTGTGTCCTGAGAAACAAGATCAGAAGAGAGGCTAATGATGGATATTCATCCCGAGGTTTGAGCGATGAGTGCGTGCATTTCGAACCTGCAGAGCAATTATAGCGATAAAGCAACCAGAGGAACATTAAGCATTTGCTGTGGTATCAGACATCAAAAAAAACCAAAAAAAGCAAAGCCATGTTCAGATGCAGCAAAGGCAGGGAGATGATTGCTCGCTATGAATACATCGGAGAGGTAAACATTAGACAGAGTGCTGCTATTTAAGCTAATGGACAATTTGAGCATGAGAACAAATAAGTATAAACTATCTAGAAGCTAAAAGGATGTTTTCATTCTCCACAGAAGGGGATTTTGAGACGAACCATTCAGTGGTGGGGCCAGGGAAGAATGAACGAACCAGGTGGATAACGGGGGTTAAGATGGGATGGGAAGGGGACTGCTGGACACAGCAGCTGGACACAGCAACAGGGAGCTGCCCTTCAGGGCTCAGGCGGCTCTTTCTGCTCCCATTCCCATCTTACAAGGGAACTTAAAAGATTCTTGCTTTTATCTCCTTTATATCTCCTTCTCTTCCCTGTGCTTCAGCCCAGCATCCATTCCACGCTCCTTCAGCACAAGTTCTGCTGGTGGCAGCTCCATGCTCCTGGGAACAGCATTTTTGGTGCAGAACCTCCCCTTGGCTCAGCAGCGGGGCCAAGGGTGGGTGCCAGGACCTGCTCTTCTCAGCAGCATGGCCAGAGGGGCTCTTTATGCCCTCAAGGTTGCCTGGCAGACAAGCTGAAGGGTGCAGTTAGTTCTAGGAGGTTGTTTTCGAGGGAGAGCTAGAGCAGGTTTCCTTTGCCTCCTAGACAATTCCCAAGGTTTCAAGCTGTGTGCAGTGTTAACTCCTTTTTTATTACGCCTTTAAAGTGCATTTTTATAACATTTTGGCTCGAACAAATTTACCCACCCTATCACAAAGTAGATAAGGAATATTAAAAGTCCCAATTCATATGCAGTTTAAAACTTTGTCCTGTTTTATGGCTAAATCAATGGGCAGCTTTCTGACAAAAATAATGTCTCCTCCAGATAGAGACGCTCCTCACTTTGTACAGCTCCTTGCTGACGCTGGTGTCACAAACAGGGAGGTCAGATCTTTGGCTGATGCAAACTGGGTCAGTCCAACCGATTTAAATGGAGATTCCCCATCTGATAAGACAGCCTTCATGGTTTTCTCTAGGTTATCAGCTCTTTGCTCAAATTCCCCTTGCAATTAGGAGGTGAATTGCTGTCGGCTTTAGCAGAAGCTGGCCTGGGCTATTAGGTGGAAGTTAGCAATGCCATTGCCATCTTACTGCTGTGGGGAGCAAACTACTTGGGAAGAAGGTTTGGAGCTGGGATTGTTTTCTTCAAGCCAGATGACATACCACGTAAACGGCTGGGGAGGGATAAGTGGGAACTGGCTGCCAACAGAGATGCAGAACAGGGGCAAGATGTCCCAGCTGGGCACAGGGAGAAGCACACCAGGCACTTCTAAAGGTGATACTGACCCTTGGCATAGCAAGATGGGAGTTTTCTTAATAAAAAGATCACGTAGTGTTAAATCTTGATGCCTCCGAGCGCACTTGAAGGCTCCGCTATACAGACTGCGGTTGGCCTGTGCTGGGAAGTGGTGACAGAACCTCTGCAAGCCCCAGAAAATCAAACATTTCACTTTGGTTTTCATCCAAGAGGGTCCTCACTGCATCTGGAGCAACTCAGGGATGTTGGGGTTCCAACGAGCTCCTTGCATAGCCTCCAGAGGAGTCTTTATCCCTGCACCCATCCGTTGGCGAGGCTGCCCACGGAGGCATGGACAGCTCTGCTGTGTGCCCCGCCACCCCCACACCTTCCCGGGGTGGGATCCCTGGGTCACCACGAACCCGTTAGGCTCCGTTTCGTTGGAGCAATTTGCATACATTGCCCATCTGTTCCTATTCAGCATCGTTCTCTGGCCGCATGCGCTCGCATAAAATTGCAATATTTCAGCTGCAAGACAGGCAGGAAAATGTTTGCTTAGGAAAAAAACCAACCAACCAAGAACCAACAAATCCACACCATTTTTTTTTTTCTATTGTGCTTGCATTTTACAGAAGTGTGTATCTTTCTGGAGTTCTGTAAAAGGGTGTTTTACAAGATTCTAAAAATGGCTGAATTTGCCCTCTTCACATTCCTGGAACGTAGGGGAACCTGCCAACCTTGGCTCTGTGTCTGCAGCCCATGTATGTTATTAAATGACGAGCTGCTAACAGCTTCCTGCCGTACAGATGGCAGCTCGACGTCCTTATTTCGATCGTGTCATCCCTCCTGAGACAGGCAGGCTGAAAAAAAACCTGCAAGTAATGAAGCCACTGGCAAAAATCCCAAGTGACGGGGAGGAGCAGGGAGCGCGTACACAGCACCGCTATTGAAAACACCATGAAGTGAAATTAATTAATATCCTTCAAAGAAACGATGACTATTCATTACTGAAGGAGATCTGCAACTTTTAGACAATCTGGAGTTGTTTTCCACCTATTAGCTTAACCTTCCAAGGGTGTTCTAAATCCCAATGAAATAATCAATACGTGTGAAAACTGCGGGTAGGAGAACGTTACCTGCTTGGGTTCAGCACAGCTCCTCGCAGGACAGGCTGCCTGGCTGCAATATCCACAAGAAGGGTTTATAATCTTAATAAGAATAATACTTGTGGTAACTAATTAGGGTGTTAAATGGCCCAGTTTGGGGAAACATAAAGTTAATAACATCTCAAGCTCATTTTGCAAGCTGAGTGCAGTGCAGGTGTTGTCTCCAGCTGGATGGACATCAGCACGAATCTTTCAACTTCCCTGAGCAGGCTTATTTGGGAGGAGAAGAAACATCATGAGAGACTTCCCTGCTTCCCCACGGGCAGTTTGGGGACAGAAGTCCTAGTTGTGGGATGCAGGTGGCTCTGCTGGAAGAGCATCGAGCTGGCTGGTTGCCAACCAGCCCCAGCCATCGGCACAGACACGAGTCTGCAATCCCAGCGCTGCTGCCTGCAATGAGTTAATATTCTCTGCTGAGTTCATAATACATCATGTTTCTCTGAGAAAACAGCTTCATCAAAGGTGCTCCTGAAAGGTTTTCTCTTCCGCTGGCTGTATGCACAAGCATCTCCTCGCTCCCTGCTTTTCACCTCTGCTGGTTTTTTTTTGCTGGGCTGGTTTCTTGGCGGCGCCCACAGCGCGCACTGTGCGTCTTTGCTGCCGAGCAGACACCATGGCAAGGCCGTGGGCAGGCTTGCAAATTGCTTTAGTTTGAAGTTGTCGAGTTAAAAAGGTACTTCTTCCCTTCTCCCTCCTGCTCACCTTGCACCCGTGGGGCTGGTGTGATGATGGGGGGGGTGCAAATTGCATCTGTGTGGCACTGCTGGGCAGAGGGATGGGCGATCTGCCCTGAGCATCGTCCTCAGTTCCCTCCAAGATCCTCAAGCTGTTGACTGCTTCACAGAGCTGCTGCTTTAGGGGAAAATAATCAGAGAATTATAGAATGGTGGGGGTTGGAAGGGACCTCTGGGGATCAGCGAGTCCAACCCCCCTGCCACAGCAGGGTCACCCAGGGCAGCCCACACAGGAACAGAGCCAGGGGGGGCTGGAAAGT
>JANHFX010023279.1:20296-48372 GCA_027560015.1 Chloroceryle amazona | reverse complement strand
GGGGGGGGGGGGGGGGGGGGGGGGAGGGAGGTGCGGGGCAGTAGTCAGCGCTCGCTAAACCGTGCGTTCCCCGGGAGCTGTGGGAGTCTGCCCGGGTGCTTGTGTTTTCTTACACGATTTGGCTGAAAATAGGCAACCGTAAGAGCCTAACCGGAAACGGCATCACAGAGCAAAACTCTTTCGGTAGCGAAGGTCTGGCACGATTTACCTGTCGGGGTTTCTATTATCGCTTCTCTCCATAAGTTTTGTCCTTCAGTAACAGTTGCCCCCTGCACCGTAGTTCAGGCACACAAAAACTAAAAGGTCTGCATCCACAGCCACTGAATGTACCTTAAAAAAAATAACAGGAAGAAGCTGTTGAAGAGGTAACTGTGGCTCGTACCTGACAGTGAGCAAGCCCAGCTTTAAAGCAAGACATAAATGCTGCTTCCTAATGAACGCTGGTTCATGTATCTGCCCGCTAAAACTGACCACTGAACTTTTAGAAGCAAATATATTTTTCCTTTCCAAAAACTTATCATGAGAAGGATTTGTTTGAGCATTTTATCTCAGCTGTCAAAGACATATTAAGAGAATAAAAGATTGTATTCTGCAGTACACCGTTCTTAATACAGTTTTTCATCCTGTACATGTAACACTATTGAGACTTAAAAAAATGAACTGTCACAAAAGGAAAATGGATTTCATCTTTGTCTGTCTCTTTACAGAGGGATTAAAATATTCCTATTATTTTGGAGGCTGACGTGATTTTTCACTTGAAATTTGCACGGGTGTCTTTATGATGTCTCCTATTTATTTTGGTTTTTACTGTGCTAATTAATGCTTTTTCACAGCTTTGTAATAGATATCTGTAGTGTATGATTCAATTGCCTTTTTAAAAAACCCTTTTTTCTATATGACTCATGTATATTATTAACTGCTACATATTTTTTTATAAAATCAAACACAGGCCATTCTTTGCAGATTAGTTCAGAAAGCATTTCCTTCAGACAAGACAACATTTATTGCCAACATGATTTTTTAAAGTGGGAATTAATTTAATAATCATTTAATTGCAGTTGCTTAAAGCTTTTTTTGACCAAAAACAATCATCAGGAGGTGGCTCTATCTTAAAATTGTCAATGTAAAGGTGATTTTGAAGAAAGTTAATATGATGACCTGTCTTTTCAGTTTTTTATGACTCAAAGAATTTTGAGTGTACTTAGTGCTAGCTCTTTTTGTGTCTTGCTATTATGATAAAGTGAAATTCTGACACTTATTCTTGAGTATAACAGAGAAGAAATAGATGGCAAAACCTTGCAGGTTTTACTTACTGTACCAAGATTAAATTGCCTGTTCCCTAATAAAATTACTTCTTGTAATGTTACATTGCTTCGATGGAATTTGGGATAGTACTATCCTACAGTTAATTTCCAGGTCTGCCTATTGTGTTACTGTCCAATAATCAAAGTGAATTAAGATATTTTTTTAAAATGGGATAGAATTTTTTTCCCCTCAAGTTCTGCAAATTCTCAAAGTGGCCCTGGAGAAATACAAATGCACAAAGCGACAGGCAAAGCTGGGCCTGTGTTCAGCACTCCATCATCCCTTGTCAGAGGTGCAGCCACTATGCATTATCCTGCCGTGATTGATAGAGTGGGTTTGTGCAGACTGGGGGAGCTGGGCATGGCTCAGATGGGGCCCTGTCATTCTGGCTCCATTTCATGCTACCTGTAGGGAAAAGGAAAACTTTGCTGGGATTGGTGTTTCAGCGCTGGTCAGAAATTTTACTTCCTTGCCCATAATGTAAAGGTCATATTCCCAAAAAGTTAAATGTAGCTCCTAGCTTTACATGATAATAATCCAAGAACGGGAAGGAAAGGACAGACCGTACTTCTGTGCACAATGTCACAATAATGATACAGCTCTCAGGTCATTAAGTTTGTTTCTTTGTTTTAACTGAGAACTTCTTCAGTGGACAGTGCACTTTTGAGGCTTTCCCTTATCTTTCGACTCATTTATTCATCAGAAAGAGCTGACAGAAGGCCCACACTTTCAATGCAGTGCTGTCCTTTTAAGATTAATTTGGTGTCAATGTTACCAGTCACAAAAATAGAATAAAATATACATAAAGTAGATTGTTATATGTAAAACCAAAACATAATAAAATTCTATTCCCAGTTATAACAGGTGAGTGGAAAGTCTACTGAAAGGAGCTATTATTGCTGTAGGATATAATGTAATAATTTATGCAGTTAGAATCTTTGACACATTTTCGTTCAGCTGGGGAGAAGAGTTTAGGTTTCTTTGCCTATGATCATTCAAGATCTTGACTAATTGATGTAAGATCAAAGATGACAACAATCTCACCACTGTTATGTAAAACTATAATATCCTCCAGTTCCTTCATTTCTTCTTGAAATGGCCATAGGCAAAAAAATTTGCATAAAAGGTCTCCAGCTTTAAAATGTATTATTTCTTTCATTGGGACTTTTACGTGATCCCCACAGATTTCTGCAGATGTTTACAAACTTAATCAAAATGAGTATATAAATATTATTGCAAGTGATTCTAGGAAAAATAGAGCTTTATTTTGGTTTAAAGTATTAATAAATCACAATAATATAGAATGACATTACTAAAATGTTAGAGTTCACATCTATTTATAGTAATTCTTTGCTGGAAGGGGCCACTCTCAGATACTAATTGATAAACCCTAATTTATCATCCTGTAAACTCTCCCCTCCCCATTTAATTTCTGTGGGCAAAATATTTGCCTATTTCTGTGCTTGAAATCGGAAAGGAAGGATGCTGTGTATTCTACATCAATAAAAAGAAATTTTGAAATTGCTTTCTACTACAAGTTGCTTTAAAAGCTAGTCTTGGTATACTTCTCTGGGTTTGGTTTTTAGGGGTATGTGTGTTTTGTTTTGTTGTGGGATTTTTTAGTGTGTGTTTGGTTTTTTTTTTCTCTATCTTGGTTGTTGGTTTCTAATACTGGTAATAAACAAGCAGGTTAACTGATTCAGCACTCATTTTAGACTACTCTGTGCTACAATTTGTTCATTTAAATAATTTTCAGGGAATTTCAGAGACTGTGCTACACTAGCAAGTATGTATTCACTTTTATGCCCTTGTAATTTTGGAAGCATTACTCTTCTTTCAGGTATTCAGGTATTGAATATTTCAGATAAGGGAGGAGTATTTTTTACATTATATATGAGGTCTTTTCACTGGGCAAGAAAAGCATAAACCTATTTGTCCGTATATTAGTGTATATATGTGTGTATAGACACCAATTTATGTACAACACATGCTTGTACAAATTATTTTTGCTATTTATTTTTTTAAATATGAAGTTAAGGTAACAAGATCATTCAAACTTCATTTCTCTCTCTGTGTCTTGCCAATCTTGCAGCATTTTGGAATACGTTCCCTTTAAACATTTACTTCAGATGAGATACTTAACTCTGGTTTAAACCCTGCCTTTGCAAGTGTATTGTACCTAAACGTGAAAAAAGTGAAGCTGCTATTTAAAAAATGCTTACCACTGTAAGATAATTAACATCACCCTGGAGTAGTACATCATAGCTAATTCAGTGAGCCCTGCTTTACAGCTGCCACCAAGCAACAAGCAGTAGTTATAAAATGCTCACGTATCAGGATATTCCTTTAACACCTCATTTATTATTGTACCATGAAAAATGTCCCCTTCCATTTATTATGATATCACTGCATTAAGGGTCTTAGTCACAAAGAAATGATTTGTATATGCACACATATAAAGGTGCAGTTTTTTTATAAAACAGAGAGAATTTGTCTAATGAATTATCTCTGAAGCAAATGAAATAGGTGTTTACTGAAAGGAGGCTGGCTAAAGTTGAAGAAATAAAGTTGTATGCATAGGTAAAAGATAACTTTTCTTAAATTAATAGCTAGGGGGTAGTTTGTGTTTTCCTTTGCATTTACTGCTTATTTTCTGTGAACAAAACTCAGCCAAAAGCAGCTACAGAGATGGGAAACCCAGACAAACAGATACGCAGGCACACACGAGTATAGGTTGACAGTCCATTGCCTTTATAAACATATGATAGACCCAGAGGCAAATCCAAAGCTGCCAACACAACTATTAAATGAGTCTGCCAAAGAGCCAGATGCTGCAGCTGGAAAAGCATTTTCATTGTCTTAAGCAGCTGCATACTGCGATTGCTATCCCAAAAGGAGGGGAAGGAATTTGGAGTATGGTTATCAATTAAATGGTACCCAGTTATGCTTCTGTGTATGTATGCTTGTGGGTGCATATGTGTGTAATGACAGCAACTATGTTTACTAGTGAGAGAAATAGACTATTTTTTATTTTCTAATGACTTCTTAAAAGCCAATAATAGAATTGTTGTGGGGGGAGTGTCATATTTAAAAATGCTTAAGATGACAAGTTCCGATTTTCTGGCTTTTACAGTTGTTGGCTGAGAGAGGAAGGACCAATGTTCACTTGAGTGCTTTCTGGGATCCACACACAGATATAGCCATCCCTCCCATATCCCCCACTCCCTACACTGTGCATATGGGATTTTGATTGGGAAAATTAACTGGAGTAGTCCAAGTGTCTTCAGAGTGCAATTTAATAACTAGTGGGCTTAGAAAGGGTGTTAGAGCAATAGCAAACTCAGAAAGTAATGCTCTAACCTTCAGTTATGCAGGGCATTTCATGAGAGCAGGGATGACTGGGAGACCCTGCATGGCAGAGTGAGTGTGTGACTTCACAGGGGTGCAGGACCAATTGAGTTGAATTATAGAAAGAAGCTGAGCAAAGCTGTCTCTGTAACAATCTTTTCACCTAGAACAAAAAAGGGAGAAAGATGAGCAGGAATGGAGGTGGCCATCCACACTCTTCTGGTGAGGCAGTTTGTGCTACCATGGTGCTCAGTTTAGCTCCTATAATGTCTGTGCAGCCACTGCTAGCATGAGGTGATATATATTTGAATTTACAGTCACTTGCAAAGACAGATGTGTGTAATTTATAGAACTGGTCCATGTGAAATTAGGAAACATGGTAGCTGAAATGGTGTTCCCATTCTTTTCCTAAGAAGCTGCACAGATTTGTGGTTTGAACTAATGAACAGGCTGTTATATAAAATTAGAGATTGGGAAAGTATGTGCTAAAGCCTCCTTGGCTAGATAATTACTTTTTTATCATTATAATGACCTGTCCTACTAATACAGGTGGGGTTTTTTTCCAAAAAAAAAAGTTCATCAACCCTGTAAGGGAAGGGACTAGAAAAGAAAATCAATTGAAATAATTATTTTGCAGGCTAAATACATTTTTAAATCTTACCCTTAAAGGGGTTTTATATCATTACATATAATTTATATTATAAAAGTGACAAATTATTAAAAATCCCAGCCAATGAACTAAGTGTAGAACCTGGCTGGTGGACAGTGCAGATAGTGCCCATGTGTATGTATATCCATATGCAACTGCTTTTAGAGGGAGTGTATCTGTGTATGTATTTATGACATTAAATTATTAAATCTGAAATACTGTTGTATACATTAGCTTTCAAATTTGTCTTGATGAAAAGGGAGGAAGGGAAGTGTCTGCAAAAGAATAGTTGTTCATTTTCCTGCTCTCAATTTTTACTGGGAAATCGTAATGTTCAGTATCCAGTATACGGAAGACTAAAAGCTTTCCCTTTAAAATAATGGTGCACAGCGAATGTGAGTTCCACCATATTTAGAGACAACAATTTTCTGTCTAATGGAACATCCATGAACTGAAAGAGATTTTCAGTGAGAAAATACTGTTTTCATATTTTTGCAAGACAATCCTTTTTTCCCCCTACTTTTTTTCTTTTCTTCTAAATTTAGTGGCTGCTTCACTTTGTTGTTCCTAAGTCAGCCATAGATCAGAACAGTAGATGCAAAGAAGCGACAAAATTGCAGATGGAGCTGGAATAAAATGGAAAGAAAAAGAGAAGGCAGTGTCCTACAGAGGAAGTTGCAAGGTAGATAAAGAACTTTTGTTTGCCGTTTGGTGGAATAGTTGTGTCTCCCTGTAGGCTGAGCAGGCTGGCTGATACATCCAGAGGGGACGGGTTTCAGGATGGTGCAGGTGTCAGTGGCTGCCAGTGAGTGATTGCACCATCAGCCTCCTACCGTGATCCATCATGCGGGCCCAGCCGGTGAAGAATCACAGCCTCAGCAAGGTGCTGAGCCCAGCAACATATCATTAAACAAGGTTACCACCGGCAGATTTGTTCCCATGATCAATCTGGTCAATAACTGTTCCACCTCGATGTACATTTTTCCCCCTTAAAACATAAACAAGTATTATGAAAGTTGTGGCAAAACAATGTAAAGCTTTAAGACTTCATTTCTCGAATGGCAAGCTGCAGGTTTCTTGTAAATCCCTGATAAATCATGAAAAATAACCTTTCCTACAAAAATTTATCCTCAGACTAATCCTCTGAGCTAATTCATATTTTATGACTTGAAGTTGTTCACTTCTGACTCATTCTTGGATGGATTTTTTTCTTCTTTTTAATTTTCAACTCTAAAATGGATTTCTGATATGTATTAGGATGTGGTGTGCTGTGTAATACCGTGTCAGTTTGGAATCATCCATAAGCAATCTCCCAGAAGACGGAAATAAAACACTTATTCTGTGATTGCTTTGTTTTAAATTCTAGTCTCTTATATTAACCCTCTGTCAGATCTGAACAGACCTTCTCCCACCCTGACTCACCTAGCATCATTGTGCTGCATCCAGGCATCCCAACTTATGAAGATCTCTCTGTATTGACCTTAATGCAGGAATTTCATCAGTGCACTCACAGGGATTTCTCCTTTTCTGCTGAGATGCTGGGTTGCAAACTCCTGGGAAGCAACTGAGAGATCCTGGAGCCCTCCAGCAGATAGCATATCACCAAGAGAGATATTAATACAGTCTTTGTGCTGCACTCAGATGGTTGTCATATGAGAGGTGAGGGCCAAATCGGAGAGTTTCATAAACTCCTAGTCAGCAACGGATAAGCTGAATTTCTCCACAGCAGGCTACTGAGCTTTGGGAAATGAGTAAAGGAGGGAAAACCAGAGCTGTTGTTCCTTCATGGTCTCTTTCACTAGTAGAAAAAAGCCTTGTGCTAATCAGAAACACAAGGACAGACATAAGAAGAGGTTGGGAAAGGAGTATATGTCTATGTTAAATAACAGAGAAGAGGGTGAACTGATGTCCAGTCTCACTGGTAGCCTTGCCTATGACCTTGTAACAGGTAATCCTTCTACTAACTGTGCAGCTTGCAGAGCTGTGCAGGACCATGTTTAAGAACAGGCTGTTATGTCTTAGTGTGATAGTGGCTAGATCACAACTGTTGTTAGTATAGCTTGCTGTGCTCAGAAAGAAATGTTATCTGAGTTCCTGTACTGTAAAAATAGCGAAGGTAGTAATTGTCATGCTAATATTTAGTGGGGTCACAGTTAGATTGTTTGCATAAGGATAAGTTTTCCTCTTGATTGTTGTTAGGTGGATAGAAAATCTCAGCTGAAATACTACCTCCAGAAAAAAAGTTGTGACTTCGTGCAGAAGAACAAATCTCATAGTTTTAACCTCCATGTGATTTTTAAAGGAGTTTAGTTAAGTGGGTACACAAGACTGGATGAAGACTTACTTCTGTTGCCTGCCCTGTTTTATTTTTATCATCTTCCAACCTAAAGGAAAAAGAAAACAAAACAAACTTCTGCTGAAATGAAAAATAATTCTGAGATGGTTGTTTCCACTGGTCTGACTAAATAAGTTTTTAAGTTTTCCCATGTAGACAGGCTGACTGTGCCTGTGAATGAATGGCTGTTGCTGAACCTGTCTGACCTTCCCATCAATATGGGTGAGACTGAGGGCTCAGGGGAAATGTGACACATGGTGCTCTTCTCTCCTTTGTACTTCAGGTCAAAAATTGCCTAGGGTACAATGTCACCACCTGCATCTGGACCTGTAGTCCCCGCAGCCTCCAAGCAGTCAACACTCCATTGCTCCTTCAGTCATGGGGGTTCCTCAACATTACAGGTACCTCAGTTACAAAACTGACATTTTCTGTGATATCAAAAATTTATACTCCTTTATGAGCCTGGAGACACCTCAGTCTTGATATCACTGTAGCTCAGAGCTGGCATCATATTGATATACTTGTGAAAACAAAATCCTGCTGTGGACAAAAAGGGTATGTAAAGCAAGTAATTTATTGTTAGCATAATCAAAATTTCATCTGTCTTATCAAAGTGTTGTTATTTGTTTATCAGTCCAGATCAGTTCCTAGAAAAGAAAGAAGACAGAAAGAAGGGAGGGAGGGAGGGAGGGAGGGAGGGAGGGAGGGAGGAATACTGCTATACAGAAGAATTATCAATAACAATAATAATAAAGTTAAATTGTTGTGTACATTTCCTAGTATCTACCCATTATCCAACGCTGCTATGCTCACCCTTTCACTGCTTCTTTGGGTTGATGGTTTCATCCTGGTGTGTGTAGGGGAGTGTGGCAAGTCACCAGCATCACAAGTCTTTCCTGGGGAGGAACAAGGAGCTATGTTGATAATTTCTTCTTCCTCACTTGGGGATCAACTTGCGGCTGTGTTTAAATGTATGCTAACATACTTTTACACTTTGAGCTGAAACTCTGCATTACATATGGCTTTACTAGATATGGTGACTTTTATATATGTTAGATACTTTTTTTCTTACTGTTATCCCAAAACCTGTTTGACATAGCTTTAGGGCAACATTTCTGTTGCTAACTGTTGATAACAGAACAGTTACTATATGTTGGGGTCTCCAGAGCCAAACATGCCACATCTCTTATCTTCCTATGCCTTCATCATCTTCACAGCATCTTGTGCCCCAAACTCCTTCAGGCCTCTTATCCTACGCAGAAGAATGACCTGTTAGTATTACTAAATAAATCTATGGTTGTACTATCCAATGACATTTGGTCATTGGAAAATCACTGTTACAGCTAAATGAAGAAGAAACAAAGACTCAAGCAGGTAAAAAAAAAATCTTTAAAAATAAGGTCTTGCAGGGTTAGTACAAAGCCCATGGCTGATACTAATGATGGCAACACTATTACAAGGTTAGAGGGCTCTAGTCTTCTGCTAAGACGCATGAAGCAGGCATCTTCTTGCCTTCTTTCAGGATGTAATGAAGTATATCTAGCTCTGAATATACTAGTCATTGTTTGTTTGGGCAGATCTCTATGCAAAGGGCAACAGAAGCCACGGAGAAAGATCTTGGCCCTGGGAAGTCAGTGGAGATTAGCAGGATTTTGAGCCTGGCTCCTAATAAGGATGTAATGGTATAAATACTTTATATATAATGGATTTATTCTGCATGCTACTTAATTCATTAATTCCTACCCCAGAATCTTACATAAATGGCCAGTCACACTGTAATAATTTTAGATAATTGAAAACATAGACATGTCTCCAACTCTAGGATGGCAGAATGATAAGATACTAGCTCTTTCATAGGCTAGCTGTTAGCTGGATGTCCCATTACAGTGTCCATGAACATTCTGTGTTTCTGGTCAAGCAGAACCAGACTTAGAGCCTCTCCCATGTTTGCTGATGCTTTTTTTTGGTCCTGAAGTTCATGAAAGTGACAAGCCATTTGGGAACATTACTTGAATGCTTATGTTAGTTTGCTTTTGAAGAGCTTTGGGACATTTCTTTTTGGAATTTAATACCCTAATATCAAAAGACATTTCACAGTATTCAATATTTTAAAATAATATATTTCCTTAGGTTACAGTTTAAAAGTGGATCATTCACTGCCTGCACTTGTGCATTTGAGAGGAGCTTTTTTATTATCATATTATGGAAATAAATTCACAGTGATAGAGAACTAATCAGTTGTGGGGTTTTCTTCCATGTTTATTTGTTTGTATGTTTGCTTGCTTACTTGTTTGTTTAACCTACAGTGAATTCATCTGTGGTAATCATTGCTGGTTTAGCCTGTATCAAGACCTCATCCACACGATTTGCCAATAGCATACTTCTAGCCTGTATTGATATATGCACTACAGAATTGATTGCCTGCCTGGGTAGATAAGAACATGTATTGTTCTTCAGTGGGTGTAGTGCATTATTCTTTCCTAGCTAATGTGATCTCAGAATCTTTCTCAATAACACAATTCCACCAATCAAACCAGATGACAAAATATAAATTTTATGGAGTTGTAGTCCTCAATTCATAATCCTTTGTAAGAGACAAATACAGATGAGTGAAGTTTCTCATAATGATAAAAACAGAATTTCACACTCAGCTGAGGTTCTCTTTTGGATGCATTTCTTACATTCATTCTTTTAGTTTTTCTACAGATTTAATTTCCTTTTTCTGACAGTAGTCCTGTGATTGTAGATCTAATTTTTCTGTTAGTTAGTAAAGAGTAAGTCCAAGAACTACTGAAGCTGTTCAATGTCGTTAACACCTGGATGAGTTATGACTTCCATGCTGCATTGGTTGAGGCTTCCTAATAGTCATGAGTTGTTCTTATTGTGCAAGAATATCAAAGATTGAAAGGAAGCTTCATAATAAATAGTCAATAATTACTTTAAAAGTAGTTAAAGAATAAATTATTGGAATTCATGTCATATTTTCTTTGTTAATAACTGGAAGTTGAAGGACATAACAAACTTTTATTAATAAATGTTTTTATCATCATAGTTGTATGTACATTGTTCCCCTATGAAGTTATTTCTAACTCTACTTTCATAAGGTGGATGTCTATCTATTTGTGTCCAGATTCTAAAACCTCAATACACCTGGAAACCCACAAAAATAGGGAACATCTTCATCCCATACCCTAGAACATTTTTCAAGGTCAATGTAAAAATTTGTTTTCTTATACTCAAACCAGTATTACTGCAATGCTGAACTCCCTGTTGTAAACCTTAGTAGCATGCAGTCCAGAAATCAGAAGCTCTGTAAAAAGAACCCAACTACATCTTAGATAAAATTTATCCTCTGTGGAAATTTTGTATGAAAATCAACCAAGGAATTTTTCAGATTCTGCTGGCATCTACTGCTCACCAGAAATTTAACCCTTACAGAATATAATACACTCTGAATGGTATGTCAACCTATATGTATAATGGACTTGAAACCTTAGAAATAGAGAGTAAAATACGTAATAACAGTGAAGTGAGGAAAATGAACAACTGGAGCCCAGAATTATCATTTGCAATCAATTTCTATGCTTTTTTTTCCCGTACTTTTACAAAACAAACAAAACAAACAAACAAACAAACAAAATCTCCTTGATAACAATACCAGCACTCATTTTTTATCAAGCTGAATTCTCATTGAAGTCAGTGAGGAGTTCTGCTCAAAACTGAATAGAAAAATATAGTCTGTGGAATGAGATGATTGAGAAGGAAAATTGCTGTTTACACTGTCCATTTCACAGCACTTGTCATTACCTTTCAGTGGCAATTAGGTTACGAAGAAAAAGGGCTGTGAAAGATGTCCTTCCCAAAGGTGCTACGTGGCTCTTTGCCAGACTTTGTAGGCAAATGAATCTAGGTTGGGCATTGTTTCTCAGCTAAAGCAAGCTAGAGTCTCAGGTTTTTAAAGAAGTAAAATATAAAGATGTTGTCCATCAGTGACATCAATAATTGTACCTATGTGACCCAAATTTACTCCAAATGGACTAATTGCATTCATAATAAGATAGGGCTTAGTCAGCTGTGTATTGTCAATCGGCCCTCATTGAGATAGTTTTTCCTTTTTTACCTAGATTTCTTTTCTAAATTGAGACAATGCGTGTTAGTAACTGAACAGTTATCCCTTTCTTTCCTTGCCCTCTTCCACCTCCTTCCAAAATGCCTTAAATTTGTTACGGTCTTTGCAATAGTTTTGCTCTGAGGCACATTCCTTCTCCATTGATTCTTTTCACTGCTGTCAAATCCAGGTTTAATTAACAATTTTCTAAAATATGTTCACTTGCATGAAACTTGTGTAGTGCCTCAATGTCCTTTAGTTGTTACAGAAAATTAACTGAAATTTGAAAATCATAGAGTCTCTTCAGTATTAAGTTAGCTTGGAAAAAAGTATTAACCATGTCTGGTTCAACATTGAAGACACACTAATTCTGAAGTTTCTGAAGCAGTGTGATGGAAGAAGAAAAATAATGAAACTATGCTGAAACAAAATATTTAGAATATAAGAAGATGAAAATAGGAGAATAATTTCACCATTTGAAATATATTCTGCTTACATAAAATAAATTCAAACCCATATCTGACCCTGGATAAACCTACTAATGTTTTTGGGTTGTATTCCAGTTTTAGAAAATGCTTTTCTATTCTTTTTTCTTATCTGGAATAAACAAAACAACAAAACAAAATAGTCCACAATGAACAAAATGTGATGGTATGCCTTAATAACACTTGAAGCAGATATATCAGAATTTCCCATAGAGGGCATTTGCAATTCAATAGCAATAGTCAAAATTCTATACCAGTACCTCTGAATTGTCATTTCTACCACAGCTCATACTTACATGTAGTATTAACTGATCGCGTGAAAACTCTAAAACTGACTGTACACAAAGTTCTTTACATAGGTGAATAACCCGAATAGAGAATTCTACATTTATCATGCAATTCTTTCATTTCTAGTAATTCATGATGTTAGGAAACTATAATTTACTTTAGGAGTTTAACATGTTTTAAGTAGAATTTAAAAGGTATGTAAAAGGAGGCAGATAATATTTGCAGAATTATTAATAACCCAAATATAGTGCAACTAATCAGGAGTCAAATTCTGAAGCAGCTTTCTAGACCAGGTACCTATTCTTTACTTTGTGCTCTGTTACCATCACATCATAGCACATTATGGCTGTTTATTTGAATGTCATTAATTTAAGTGGGCATTACATTTCTGACATTGCAATCAAAATAAAACTTGATGCCTCATGACTGAAAGAAACACAGGTTCTCCCAATGATATCAGGGCACACATTTTCACATAAAGAGCTGGCTATTACTTCCTCGATGTTTTGCCAAAGTCAGTTCAGTATATTAAAATAACACACAATATTGAAGTCCAGGGTAGATGAGAGATTATTCTTATAGGTGCCTTAGCATGAAGTGGCTCCCGGCAGACTGAAGTCAGAATGAGAAGAATCCTGCACTGTTTGTGAGAAAGAGAGGTGTGGGGTTGGGATGAGCCCAAGTGACAAAACCAGAATACCAGTGTGGTTAAGCAGGAATCAACTACAGGAGAGAGAGAAATACAAGGAAGGAAGAGTACACAGCTCTGATGTGAAATGTCTGCATTTTAAGCACAACACCTACAGATGAATACTCAGCATGGGGGGTTAAGCAAAGGCATGACATATTTGTACAAAAAAAGCAAGCTGGTGAGTTTGCAGCTGATCATAACCAAGGGGTGCAACACCCCAATTAAGAGAAAACAAAGGAATACACCCCAGTTAATATTTACATTACAGAAATCTATACCTTACCAGGGGAACAGAACACAAATTTGTTAATGAGGGAGCCTTCTTATTTTCGTCCATAATTACAGAGACACCATCAAAAGTTCTGTATCATTGAGGAAAAAAAGACATTTTATGAGAAGCCAAAGAAACCATGTGTTAGGTTATGTGATAAAAACTCTGCACAAAGGAGCAAAGAGAGACAATGAATGGTAGGGGAACCCCAAATAATCTCCTGCTGGGCTACTCCCAGGCCCAACACAGGAGAGTCATCAGCCCATCAAAGGCCCACCTTCACAAGCCCAGAGGAAATTAGGGACTCAACGGCAGGCAGGAACCAGGCAGGAGTCTGGCTCATCTGTGAAGGTTATTGGAAGTCCTTGTTCATACACAGAAACAGGAGCATTAAGAGCAGATAGAAAATGTCTGACATTGAAAGGTAAAATGGAGTAAATAAGTTGATCTTAACACTGAGCAGAGGGGTTAGGGACAGGAGACCCAGAAAATGTTGGTGAGGTTACTGATTCAGTACTGTATCCAGCTGATCTGGATTTGCAAAAGAAAGACCCTGCTGAACATGAAAGGAAGCTATGCTTGAGCATGTAGATTTCATGCTATTTTCTTAGAGTGCAATAATTCCTTGTGAGGAAAAACAATCTTTCTGTGCAGAAATACTCCTAGTGAGGTAACGTTATAGGAAATGACACTAACATGTAAATGAACAGATATATCTTACAAAAGACATGTGAGTTCAGTAGTCCAGTAAGGAAACAGGAATAATGTAGGTTTAATATCTAGGTATCTGACTGCATTTACTGTCTGAAGGCAGAAACTGGGAGTTTTAAGAAATGCATTTTGACTCACTTTTGCAACAGAAGCTTCTCAGAAGTGAAGGACAGACCTAAAGAAGCAAAAATTCAGAGGTTCTGACTTACAAGGTTATTGGTTGATGCCAGCCTTCCTTACGAAAGTGCGCATCCTCATTGCTTTCTGGGCATGTATTACCTACATTATATTCAGATATTCTCATGTCTTGTAACTGAGAGAGCCATAAGCTTATCAGCTCAGTGCCCAGCAACAAGACCTTCCCTGGCTAAACAATGTAATACCAGCTTGGGGTTATCGGAGTGTGTAGGTATAGCCAGGTGGCTTATCAGAGACCTTGAACTTGGTACATGGTTAGAAAGACTGCTTGATGCTTTTATCACAGATGTTTCTTTGCTTGGAGTGTTCTTCCTGACTTGGCCTAAATTATCAGCAAATTATTGTACATACTGATTAAAGTCACGCAGCCTATTAATGGGAACCTGATTACCCATCTATCTTTTCAGATACTTATATTAAAAAATATTTTTTTTTAATTAGAAATATATAAACAAATTTGCTATTGGAATTTTATGATGCAGGACTTCTCTTCTTCAATGTAGGGAACAGAGGAAACAGGGAAGTAATGGAGAAGCAGGGAAGAGAGTTAATCTGTTGGAGGTAGGAGAAAAAAATGTCTGCAAATAAATTAGGGATCCTTTCAAGTGACTTGGAGACATTGTCCTTGATGCTGGTTAAGGACAGTTATCTGTATAAGAGGAACAGACTATTATAGTGCTGTCCTTACTGCAAAAGATATTCCTTTCATCATTCCTGTATCCTAGGATGATGGAAAGATTTTTTTATCTTCCTTTTCATTTTCTTCTCTCATTTTCACTTCTTATCTTCTTTGATCTTTGTATTTTGGTATTTGAATTTTTACCTATGTATAAACATATGCAAAAATAATGCAAAATTATCTGTGAATCTGTATGAAATTAAAATATTAGACATGAATTGTGTGTGAATATACAAATACATATGTGTATATGCTGATCATATATATCAGAAAATATTCCCAAATAATATATCATGTTATATCATATATTAATGAAGAGGTGAAAATTTTCTAAATAATTTTTTCTAATACAACATTCTGCAAGGTGTGATTTTGCATTTTGCAGAACTGTCACTGCCAGAAATGGAACAATGGAGACAAGGATGCAAATTAATACATTTGTGGGTCATAAGACATATTCATCATCTACACTGGATGAAAAATATAGCTAATGTTCATAATATTCAGGAAATTCTGTAATCTAGTTACCTTTTTCTCATTTTTCTAATTTATCTGTGAAACTCAAAGATGCAGGATACATAGGAAAAAATACCTAATATTGAAGGATGAGTTTAATCACTTTTAAAGAATGATAAAAGTAGTGGATGTGGACAGATTTTATGAGGCCTTTGCACCATCATATTTAAGACATAAACTGGTCAGCAGACAAGGTCAGAAAAGCAAATCTAAGTCCATTTGTGAGTTTCAACCAATCTGTCAGGTTCTGACACATACTTCTGACACATTAATTTCTGGCAATTCTTAGAATATATTTTCAAGAAAGAGTATGTCATTAGCCTGTTCCAGTATGTAAACTTTTATGATAGAAATGTTTTAGAATTTTTATAATTTTTTCAAAAACCTTTATTTAAAATTCTCTGAATGACAAAATAGAAACAAACATTGAAGGAAATGCAATACTGATGATTTAAAATCTGTCTGACCCCAACATAACATTCCTCCAAATCCAAACATTCCCAAGGCTATCATGTCTCTCTTCTGGATGTGCTCTCAGAGAAGTCTCTCTACAGACCTGTTTCCCCACTGACAAGCACACTGTGCTAAGGGCAGAAATAATTGCAATGGGTGGTGGTAAAGACATCTCAGCAAATGTTTAGATGAGTTTCATATGGACTTCTGCTCACAGGTACAAATCACGTTTGCTGACCATTCAACCATGCTTTGTTATAACCCAAATACTCTAAGTCACAGAGGAGCATTCCCCATGCTTTTCCTTGTTAGTTTTTCAGGAGGCAAAATCCAGGCAGCTGGTTCCTGTCCTGTGATCACACCGTTGGCTGTGTTTTTTCTCTTGTGTATCTATATGCTGTGCCAGCCAAAATTTACCTACTACTGCTTTCACACGGACCTCATAATCACTTCAACAGCATATGCCAAATTTTATTGCATACCTTTTTTCATGAAACAATTTCTCTCCTCTTTCATCCAGTTCATACCTTCCCGCCTACCACTGAACTTCAGAAACTTATTTGGTTAGTCTTGGGGAGGGAAATGAAAGTTCATTTGCAAACGTCAATTAAATGTTTTGAAGTTATTGAAAAGAGGCAAGCATATAGATGTAGTTTCAATTGCGTTTGGAGAACTTGAGTTTAAGTGCTGATTATTAGACCATCAGTAGTTCAAACAACAGCAGATTGGTTCTTTAATAAGCTCTCCAATTCAATGGCTCCTTTTTGCCAAATGTGAATTTAGGATTCCACCAGGTGTGACTATTAATTAAACATTTCTTTTCATACTCTTACAGGAATTCTTCATGTTTTACAATTATATTAACTGCTATGGCTTTTGCAGTTAACATACAAAGACTCTTGGCTATTTATAGAGTGATCCTTCTTTTAAAGCAATATTTTTTTGCCTGTGATTTTGTCTATCTGAATCATAGGCTTTCCAAACCAAGTTTTAACCCTTTGTATTTGAAAAAGTATCTACAATTTTTTTTTCTAGTATTTTAAAAATATTTTTTGTCATTTCTCTGTTTTTTTTCCCCACATTTACATAACCTCTAGTTATGTAAGCCACTTGTTTTGTTTGATGCTAATCATCTTAATGTTCATAATGTGCAATAAGAATCACTAAAAACTGAAGAGGGTCACAAATTAGAAATTCTACATCCAAATTAAAATCCTTATCCAAAACTTCAAGGCATTCATCCTTGAGGAGTCATAAAGTTCAACTCTGAGATCAAGAACAGCCAGTAGTAAATTTACATTGCTGACCTGTGCATAGAGACCAGTCTCTGAAGAGCTGTAGTTCAATTGCATGTTCAAGGTAATTAGGTGACAGAAACTTCTCCAGAGCAGACATCCATGATCTGTCAGAAGAAAAAGCTTGTTTTTCCCATGGGGCTTGGTGTGCCCTGTGGGACCGCAGGAAACTCCAGGCGGGGGATCTAGACCTATTGATGGTACTGTCCAATATTTACACATCAAAGGGTTTGTACATGTCTTGAAATGCCCCTAGGAAGTGCAAGAGGAGAGGTGATACTCGCACAGTTTGTAGTTAATGAGCAGTTACAGTTGGGTTGATGGCTCACCTGTTTAAAGATATGCACATGCTTGAGAGTGGTGTGGTGTAAGAAATTAATTTCCCATCTAGGACTCTTTCCAAGCACAGAGTTTTAGGCCCAAAGCCAGCCTGCAGATTTAAGAAAAGACAATCACCAATAACTGTGCATGACAAAGAAGCCCCTCTATACAAAGCCCTTAGCTAGACTGTTTAGCTAGTGATGTTCTCTCTCTGCATCTGGCAAGAAGAAGCCTATAGCTGCTCTCATGCTGTTGCACCAAGGAAGGTGTAAACAGATTCAGGCTTTGCTTGTTGGTATAGGTACCTCCTGTTTTGGAGAGCAGAAAGCCTTTCACCTTACATGCCCAGAAGAGAGGACAGCCTGAGGTGCTCAGCCTTGCATTTCATTCAAGCAATGAAACACGTGCCACTGTAATGCTGATGGGAACATAATTGCTTACATGACAGAGGATCCTTGAGATATGAGACATGCTGTACTCAGGTTGCAGTGAGGTTACAAGTGTTGGCATACTGATAAAAGCTCCATGTAAAAGTGGTTAGTTAGTATAAAAGCCATTGATGAAAAATCTAAGGAAGGACTAGATGCCACAACTGTTAATCCTCCTCTCACCTATCTGACCTCTGTAAGGCTGGAAGTAAAATAAGTTAAATGAACTCTGCATAATTCCTTTGGTTATCTGTCACAGAACCACCTCATGATTCAGCACTCGTGTCAGCCTGTTTGGGGGAGGCCCTAGTGCAAGAGCAGAGGGCTGTGGCATACCAGGACCAAGACAACCTGCTGATGACTGTGTGAGAGAGGACATTCACACGGTACCTGCCTACACTTCATCTTTTTTCCCCGCTGCTGTTGTTGGCTCCAGATTCTGGGTGTTTGAGGACATAGTCATTTGCCATGCTCCAACTCTGAGGAAGAATTTTTCAATTTTTGACAAGGCCCTTAGAATCACATTGCAGAGGAAAGGGTGTATTATAATTATCAATATCAATAGTAATAAAAGTTTATTAAAGGTCATTAAAATGAAAGGGGATGGCTATAGATCCCATCACTCTGAATTGACTCCCTCCTCTTGTGTTAATTAGAAAACTCAGATAATGGTTCTATGGGGGAGTGCAGGGGAAATTTAATTACGAAAGTTTAATGGGCCACTATCTACTTCCTGCCAGATTAAAAACTGATGATTTACACTGTTTTAGATACTGCTATGGGCTTGCTAACAAAATATGTTGCAGAACAAAGAGTAATGCAAGACTTCACTTAGAATATTTTGCTCATTGTTAAAACAAAGATGTAATAAGGCAGACCTGAAAACCAAAGAGCTGTGACAGAACTCTTATCATCAAAACCTGGAAGGAACTGCAAAGTAGTTTGTTAGATTCTTCAGTTTATTATTTATTACAACCACATGAAAAACACATTTGCAGAAGCAGAAATACCTGACTCCGCAAAATGGGAGGAAAAAAAAAAAATGAGAGAAGAAGAAAGAAATAGTACCAATCCAAATTACCTGTAGGGTAATCTATAAGTTATTACGGGAAGCTGGAAAAGTAACAGGGTTAATTTTTAGAAGTGCTTGGACTGGAATTTTTGTTCACAAGCAGGAGTCAAACTCTTCAGTGCAGGGTCTTCATCCCATCAAACTTCATGACAGTTTTTAATAAACAGATATTTAATGAATTATTATGTACTATTTTTGTCTTAAAACATAAGACTTTGAGAAATCAAAAAGCTTATGGCGTGTCAAACAGATAAAGAGAGTTGACTTTGAGTCCTCATTTTCAAATGTTCCAGACAACCAATTTATGGGGAGTTGTGACAAGTCAGAACCTCAGAATTATTAACTTTTTGGAGAAGGTTGAAATCTGGTACTTGAAATTAGCAGCTATTTTTGAAAAATTACTCTTTACCGGCTCATTAGGAGTGATAATTCCACAAAATCTGCAATGCTACTCCAGGAATCTTTCTTCAAATCCTCTATTCTACCTGCTGGTTCCATTTAATACAAAGGTTTATTAATAAATTGCTGTTTCCATTTCATGCATTAGTTTATTATTAAATTTAAGTCCTCTCTTTAACAAGCTCTATTTTTAGTGAAAACACTGTTTCACTTTCAAATGAGATTGACAAAAATTTCCAGTTGCTTTTTTTTTTCCTTTTAAATTACATGCTTAACTTGAGTTTTTCTAAAAAGCGAAGCAAAAAATGTTATGTATCAAATGCTATATTTTAAAATGAGGGTAAAAAAAAGAGAAAGGAGAAGAAACAGAAGAAGAAACAATGCCCAAAAGCAAAAAAAAAAAAAATAAACAAATCTAGTGTACTCTGTTTCTTTTTCTGGATAGGTTTTGGTGTCCAAAAGTTGAGAACTCAGCATTATAAAACCAGGGCTGGTTGTCAGTTCTAATTTAGGGAGATGTAGACAGTTTTATACAGCAGCTTTGTGGCCTGGAGCTGTCTGTCTTGCAGTCTGAGGCCCACTGTGTCAGCTTCATGTCCTTGAACATTTCAGGTAGAATGTAGCTCTGGGAATTGCCATTCTCCTGGACTTCAGGTGTGTAAACAAATTCTCCTAACTTTACTAATTTATTACTAGGTAATGAAACAACATAAAAGAGAGAAAAAAACCTGAAAACACAACAAACCAAAACCAACCAAACAAACAAAACCAAACCAACCAACCAACCAAAAACCAAACAAAAACCCACCAAAAAAACCCAACCAAAAAGAAGGTGTTTGAACAGCGCTGTTCTTCATGTTCTTCAAAGACCTTAAGCCACCTGGGTGTACACAGGTTGGGAAATACTCATTTTTCTTGATCTTTTCCACAGAAAGAGGGTTTACCTACCTGCTTTGCCATTTGGATCTTTCTGCATAAATTCTATTTATGCAATGGATATCAGTTAAAGCTAAATACATTTACTTCAACATAGAATGCAGTTTTTACTGGGCATAAAAGCCTAATAGTATGATGTGGTTTGAAGGTACATTTAAATTTGTAAATAATGTAAAAAAAAAAGACCACAAATGACAAGGCACTACAGATGTCTAGACTTCACTTGTCTAGACTTCAAATATGTTATGCTGAATAGATATCAAAATTGAGTAGACGTCTTGAGAAATATAATTGAGAAGAGCATGCATAGGAGCATTTGCGTGCCTTGCCTTTAATTTGCAGTGAATGATTCACAGCTAAGCTCTAAAGTATTAGTCAGTTCACATCACTGTAACCACCAAACCTCAGGAAAGAAAACTTACTTTTTGAGAAGTTGCTTACTTTATAAAGGCAGATGTTACAACCATAGCACTTCATTCCATTGTTAATTTATATAGAGATAGAGAAAGAAAAGATATTTAGATTGATTACAAGTGTGTGTTGCTTTTTTAAAAAATGTGATCCTTTATTTGATTAAGATAGCACCATATAATTAGTCTCAATGCACTAATAAGTTGCTGTTTTATTCCAAATGCTTAACAAGGACCGTTCATTCTCCAAGGGGATTGCAACCTGAAATCTTGCTGAAAGACTGGTCCTACAACAGAGGACAAAGAGAAAAGAGGTGAATTAACTGGGAAAAATGCCAGTTACTGTCTTGATCACATAAGTGACCATATGCTAAATGACACTGTAAAATGAATGGAGGCACAGTGTGTTGATTTAGTTGCTTTCTTTTCCCTTTTCTTTCTTGTTTTATTGTACATGATGTAATTGTACTACATGTCAGTGTCCACTATTTCCTTAATGGGTCCACTATTGTGAGAATAATTGAAATGTGATTCAGCCTTTGAGTGGCGCTTCTTTCACTAAAAGGAGGTATTGAAAACCCTACTAAAGTGATACAGAGCTATGATTTTAAGGCTCCATCACTGTGAAGCTTTATGGGCCAGAGCCTCAACTAGAGCAATTGGTGAAGCTACATCAGTAAAACTGTTCAAACAGTGAGAGATCTCCACCCTTTATGCCAATGGATTTGCCTACTGGCATAAATTGGGGGTTGGCTGAAGAGAAGCCAGTGATCTTTTCTTGGCAATTCCTGAAAGGCAAGACACTTACTTGAGCATAAATGTGGATCTGGCAACCTTTATGCTCTGACTTGTGTTGGATCTTGGGATATGGATCTGATCCTGCAAGATGGTGAAGAGGACTCATGTACTGCCCAGCATGTTGGGTTCCTCCTGCCAAGTCTGCACACAGATGTTACACACACTTCCTGCTGAGAAGTGGAGATATTCAAGTGGAGAGTTTGGCAAAAAAATGCTAAAACATTAAGATGAAAATTCTGTGCTCTTTTTAGCAGAAGAAATCCAGAAATCTGTATCTAGTACCAAAGATTGAAATACCAAACTATAGCTAGATGCTAGTTTTATTGGTATGCTAATAAAAAAGTCTATCTCGGTATTTTCAGGAGTCTTTCTAGTCCATTATACTTTTTCTATGTGGTTCTGTTGTTTATTTGTTTGTTTGTTTGTTTTTCCACATAAATAAATAATGCTAAATAGTTATTACATAAGATTCAAAAGTTCAATTTTTCTGCTCTTTCTATGACAGATGGCAAAAGAAAGGATGAATGCACAGATAAATGCAAATATTAGGAATGAATATGAATCTGATATGCATTCCTGGAGAAAAATTAAAGAAGATGACTCTGCATAATTCCAGATTGTATAAACTGAAAACTCTGTCTGGGAACAATTGCTTTTTGTTATGGGTTTGTTAAGTCCAGCCACCAGAGGATTGCCAGCAGGGTCTGCAGTATTAATCATGAAACCCAAGGCTTCTTACAAGTCAAACCACAGGATTTTTTTTTCTATTGCATATTGATTTTGAACAAACACGTTGCCTAGACAATTAAACAAGTTAAACAAAAATTATAATGTTTCAGGCAATTATCCACCTGTGCTGACCTCATTTGGGGAAATAGAGCATTTCACATTTTATTACCCAGAGTGTCAATGAAAAAATATTCAAGTGATATCTCATTAATGGTTTCATTTTCCCAAACATTGTACAAAGTCACTGCAATACAATGCCAAGTCAATCTATCCATTTGATCTTATATAACCTTCAGGGAACATTAATAAAATTCTGACTCAGATATGCCCTCTGTCAGTCTCTTTTTAGGTGTACAGGTACTTAAATGTCCTTTACATCCTGAGTGGGACTTACGTTCAAATTTAAGCACATATGTCAATACTTTTCTGGACAGAGATGCTTGCTGGGACAAAGGCCTCTGCATCAGAATAAACAGTGGTTGATAAGAGTGTACATAGAGAATTTTGATTCTGGTTTACACAACCTGTCGTATCATGAGGTTAGAAAATCAAATCGCTAGAGCAATTTATCATAGTCTTGTTCCACCACCTGTGTTCTACTGTTTGCACATTTTCCTTCTTTTTAAGAGACTCAACATATATTATAAAGTATTTCTAAAGTTTTTCAGATATTACTTTCAAGAATTGAGTTTTGCTAGTGAAGGAAAGAGAAAAACAGCTTTTACGATTCTCTAGCAATTCTCTAACAAAGTCATTTAGCACTCCCAGAGGAAGACTAGAAAAATCTATCGGCTACTGTAGAAAGCGCATTATAGTGGAAGGAGCTTAGTATGAAAACCATGCAATCAATGATGGGATACTTGAACTTTGCTTGTACAGTTATCTCCTTAGGGAAGGTATTCTATAGGTGTTGAGCTGCGTTTTCTGAGATCAAGAAGCCACAGGAATAAATGAAAATGATATTTTATTTAATTTTTTTAAGCCTTAACAGAACATGGAGGAGTGTGGCAGACTGTTCCTGAATGTTGAGATCTAGAGTCACCAGAGCATTTGCAAAGGCTCAGTCACTGGACATACAGGTGTTATCAGATCCTAGGCAAGTAAAAGTTGATGTGGGAACTGGGAACTTTTGAATTGTGATAGTCCCTCTTTTGCAGGCACCCTGTTTTGTTTTGGCATGGTCCTTTGGCTCATTTGTGCAATGGGGAAAGTAACACTGGTAATAGTAAGCATAAAAAAGTTAGTTTTCCAGCTCCAACCTCACAGGTCCCATGGATCATCCTTGCTCCCACTAGCAATGCCTGTGTCCCGCTCTGGCTCCTTCTGTGATCTATCCAGTAAAGGTAGAAATTCAGGGCTGCCTTAGCTGAGCACCTTGCCAAAGGACTATTGAAATATGCTGCAACTTTATTGCTTTTTCTCTGTTATGGTGAATCTTGTAGTCTTTGCTGTATTGTGTCTCCACTTCCAGAAAAGTGAGGAGGGCTCGTCAACAGATCTGTGCTTGGAGAATTCTCCTAGGAGGTGAAGATACTGGTTTTGATCTATTTGCATATGCTTTTTGGATTGGTGACATAATGTTGCCCAAAATCCATGAAAATAAATAAAAGACCCACCATGATCTTGTAATGAGATTTTTCTTTTTTTAAGTGTTTGGCAAAGGGAAGGTCAGACTTGCAGATTCCAGTCTTCAAAATAACAATTTTTTTTTTTTTAATAACTAATTTAAATTATGCTTTCACAAATTGGTCCAGGATGAATGTGTTCTATTCTGAACTTGACTGGACGTAGTGCACTTTGTGTCTCATCTGGATGAAATTTCTGGAGAGGTGAGAAGAACAAGCTGGTTAGTGTCTTGATTCAGAAGACATCTCAGGGAAAGCTGCTCACCAAGAGTTTCCAATACAGATGTGTGAGGGGAAGTCAGATCATCAGTCTTCAGCCTCTTCCTGAAACCAAAAGAAAAGTACGTGGGACCTGATGGCTCTTTTCCTACTAGAGCCCAGAAGAGATGAAGAGTGGCAAAGTTTGTGAAAACATCTTTCAATTAAATTTTGATTTAATAATTTACTTTTTGAAAATCCTCTTCCATTTACAAGGACAACTCCTAGCCCCTTTGGACTTCCTATTTGGAGTCATATACAGCTTTTGGCGTAGACCACAAAGGCAGCCATGCAGGGTAACAGACTGATGAGACAAGCAATCATGCACTACTGAAGACTCCTGTAGCAAGAGCATACTTTCCCTGGCACTTGCAGAGCAGCCCTCCAGGTTGGTTCTCTCCATAGCATACCCTGTTTACCCTGACCTTCCTCCCCAGGTTCCCACAGGTGCAGGAGAGGCTGTTCCTGCCTTGGCTGCCCCAAAAGGGAAGGGGACAGAGAAAAGGGGGAGTTAAAGAGACAGATCAGGTGCTTGCTCTTTTTCTCTTTACTGATGTAGCGGCAGAGACTGGCAGCCCATCCCACTGTGCAAGCACCGAGGCTTTTGACTGTGTACAGAAATTAACAGGGCTAAGAATTTTCACAGCTCCTGTGCTGGAAAACACCAGGGAGAAGACAGTGCCTGGGAGATTCACTTAGCTGCTGCCACAAAATAACCTTTGCCTAACTTACTGGAGAAGTCTTAATCCTGTTGTGAACTGTGCATTTTTGCACTGTGGCTGTTTGTGTAGAGATGGGTACCAGCACCAGTCAAGCATCCAAGAAGAAAACTTTATTAAATGGTATCATGGAAAATGGATCCTGCCTTTGGTGAGGGATCTAAAACTTTCTTGTGTATCTTCTACAGGAGTGGACTGCTAGACAGTGCTGTTAACATCTCTACCTCAGTAAGTGTTGGAGACAAAGCTTGGGACAAAAGGGTTCACTCACCCACGAAGAGGAAGAGCAAGTGTTCCAAGAAAAAACTTTATAACTGGTGCTGAGGACATGGATCAGATGTTAGATGATGATTTTTTTTTTTCAATATTAAGATATTCTGTAATTGCTACAGGTAATGAACGAACAGCTGCCTTCTTAATATACTCTTTAGGATGTATTATGGAATCTGTTTAAGATTGTGTTAGGATTGATTATTTTAGTATTAATAGGATGCTTTAACAAATTTTGAGCTCTAATATGCTTCTCAGTACTGTATCTAACTTGTTGCTTTGATCCAGCCTGACAGCTGAACTGCTCTCTTCAATTGTTAGTAATAACAACTTCGGTGACATACATGTTATTTTTGTTTAAGTAGCTTAAGAAAAGGAATGAAATCAGGACCGGGTATAGTTTTTCAATAAATAAAATGGGTCTCGGATGTCTGATGACGTTTTGATCATCAAATCAGCCTAAAAGTTTCCCCTAATAAGCCCTTTGTTGTCTCTCAGGAGAAGTATGTGAATTGGAAATTTACTTGTAAACACCAAAATAAATATATTTGTTCAGGGAAAATGAAAAAAGGTGAAGTAAGAAGCCTGACATGGCTTCAGTTTTGAGGAAAAAACCTATTTGTGTCTAATACATTGCAGAAATTGCTCAAGAACATTTTGTCCTTGTGTAAAGATTGCCCTGTGACGCTGATAATGTCCTTAGGTTGAGACCTTGGGTTATCGGCTGCGTATGTGCCAATCATGCAAGTTAAAACTGATTTTTTTGAAACATAATTTTTAGCTTTGTGAGTTCATGACACTTGTTCCTTGAAGCCAGATCTTCTCCTTCCCCTGCATTTTCTTTTCTTTCTTTTCTTCTTTTGGCCTGTCTTGCTTCCACTGTGGTCTGAACGTGCTTCCCAATGGCAGTGAAACTTCCAGATGGCACATTACCAACTCCTCATAAATTAGAACAAGAGGGATGCATAAGGCATTGAAATTCTTTGAGGTTTAGGTTTATAGGGATTACAATAAATTCAGTCAGATGGGGAGGATCATTATATACCGGTGGAATGCAGATAAGATTGTGCTGCTTTTCTTTTTTTTTTTTTTTTTTTTCTTACAATTGACATGAGATAATCTCTTGAAGGCTGCAGAAAGTGTTCTGCACTTGGAAATCTTTGTGATTTTACATACACAGATCCTGTAGGAAAGGGAATCAGAGTCCAAAGCCAAATCAGATCAAGGGAATTATACTCATAATTTGAGCTCAGTTCTTCAGTATTCTAAAACATCATACAAGGAATGCAAGCCTTGATTGTTCACACTCTGCCAAATAATGGCCTTGAAGCCAGATCAGGGCAAACCACAGCTCTAGTTAAGCATGGTAAAAACTTTTCCTAAACTAGAGTTACAGAATGAGAGCCATTCAGTTCAGGCAGAACAGCTTTTTAGAGATGCACCACACAATACTTTCCATTGTCAGGCTCTGAATCAGCCTGCCTCATTACAGATTTGCTCCAGTTATTAAGAGACAGTTAAAGAAAAGCATGGCCATGAAAACTGTGAGATAAAATGAAGCACTTTGTTCTGAAGAAAAACAGAAGAAAAAAGGGTGCTGGTTGTACTTCTTAAGCCACAACTTTGTTTCACCAAAGGTCAGAACATCATTCCTCCTAATCACCTGGTTAGGCCCCCGGGTGTATTCCTGTTAAGTGGAATTCTTTGCTAATACTGTCCTGATTAATTGAGAAGTAGTCTTTCCCATTCACTGTCATCAGTGACCTATCATTCAGTGTCACTATCCTTCACTGTCATTAAGTAGAGTATGCATATACTGTAATAAGTAAGATGATTTCAGAGACAACTATTGATCCTTTCCCAGTGGTCTATTGCTAGTTAATGAGCATTAGTTTCTTTAATGATGTTTAATGTTGGTGAGTTATTTTTAAGTGATACATGGCCTGAACCTGGAAAGTGCTGAATGCCCTTAACTCCTATTGACTTCGGTGAGAGTTGAGGGCACACATGAGATCAGCCCATAGGTCTTGTGTCTGAAATGGTAGCAAAAGATATCTTTCTGCATTCAGGCAGGGGTGAGCAGCACTTCAGAGGCAGAAAATAGCGCAAGTTCTCATCGAGGATTTTAAAGTCTTGTTTTGATTTCTGTCATTGAAATGGCCATCTCTTGAGAGAAGGGACAATTTCTACACAGGACAGACACCACTATTCTGCCAGCTCTTGCCTTCCTCTTCCTTCCTTCCTTCCTTCCTTCCTTCCTTCCTTCCTTCCTTCCTTCCTTCCTTCCTTCCTTCCCATGCCTCGCACTGTCCTCTAGCTTCTTCCTTGGCCAATATGAAGGAAGAGGTATCTCTCAAACTCATTCCCTCATCCTTTCTACATTCTCTTTACTTCAAAATTAAGTGGACCGTCAGTCTGTCACCATTACTTTAAGTTACTACAACTCTTCTAAATCACCTTCAGTTGGCTTTCATTTCTATGCTCTTCTAAAACTGCCTTCATTACCAAAAGCCGCCTGGCAAAATCTCAAACTCAAAGTTTGACCTCTTTGTCCTCTTTGACCTTACCTTTTTTGTGTGTGTGTGAATATAATACTGATCTGCTCACTATATTGTTCACCATGCTTTCTCCATTGCATCTTCTGTTTGCAGTGCAATTCATTACTTTATCATCCCTTTGGTTTTCATTCCCCACCCCCCCACCATGTTTGTGATGTGAATTGCTGGATCATTTGATTTACAGGTATCTCTCATCTAGCTCTGGTTCTTCTCAATTTGCT
>JANHFX010023279.1:2500-20196 GCA_027560015.1 Chloroceryle amazona | reverse complement strand
GGAAAGGAAAGTGTGTAGTAGAAATAATAGCTGATTTCTTAAAGCATTTATTAGGGAGAATTTTACTTGAAAAGTTCCTTCCCATCGTCTCCGCACTCAGCACTTCCCCACCCCCCCACACCCCTTTCCCAACTATTTGTCGATGGTGCTCTGTCCTATGACCCCCTCTTCAAACAATCAACATTTTAGAAAGTGTAGGACAAAAAATACTTGTTCTCTCACTCTTTGCATGTACAGTTTGCTCCCTTATTATTTGGCTAATATGTTCAAGCCTTGTGGCATGTAAGATTCAATCCTAGGTGACTTTCCATTTTTCTCTTACATAAAATAGATGATGTCCTTGCATCCTTGCACATGAGAACAATACAGGGTTAGGAAAAGGATTATATTTTTCTAGAGAAAATAGAATTTGTTTCCCAGAGATGTGGCCAACACTGTTTGGTTAGTGGGGAATATTGTAATGTTCTGCACAGAAGCATAAGACTTACTTTTGGTCCTTTTTTAAAAATTACTTTGATTATTTTTTTTCATTTTTTAAGTATCATGTGATAAAAATTATGCTAACTGTAGTACCTGACTTTACAGAGAAAGCACTGAAGAAATAGTCCTAATCTGAACAGATGATAAATTTCATAGAAATTCTAAGATAGAGCAGGTGTGCTGTGACATGTGTGTCCAGCAGTCAAATTTATCAGTTTGGTGGGTAACTTCACGTACACGAGAATGAAGAGAATACATCCTCTGCAGGCCTGTCTTGAAGAATAAGTATCAGAGACTGCTCATGTTAGAATTAATCCCCAGAGAAGGAAATCGAGGTGTAGATGCCGCAATTGTTATAAGAAGATAAGTTGTACAGATACCTATCTTTGTCCTGCACAAGCATAATTTATTGCATGGACATTGTCTGTAGACTGGAAGAGTGGGAAAATGCAACTCTGAACAGTGTGAGTGAATTTAGAGACACTTTTTTCTTCACACGTACACAACAAGCTGGGTTTTGTCGCTTTATCTGAGCAAATCACTTTTGTACTTTATTCATTTAACAAATGAATAAATGTTAAAGTAGAACTGAAGCAAAACCTGGGAAAAGGAACCAGTTGCTCTTTTTGCTCTGCTCACAAACTCTTGTTTTCTGGTCAGCAGATAGATCCATGGTGCTCTGTTCACCCTACAGCAACCCGATACATCTTGCCCCACTGTGCTCCCAGAAGCCAGCCAGACCGCATCTCACGTTTCACTCTGGGTGGCTTCACGTTCACTCATCGCTAGTTTGTTAAAAAAGTCCAGAAAGTGCTTCCTGTTGACACTAGTAATGACAGCCCTCTGGCTGAAAACATACCTTTCAGGGCTGGTAAGTAAGCTCCCAGATTGAGGAGGACTGCAGTGTTGCTTATTTTGGATCCCGATTGCTTTCTTTACCTCTGGGTGTCAATGAGAGGGGACTTTATGCTAGAGAAAGGGTTAACTAGGATTCTCTATAATTTGTTCCTATTTCCTTTCCCTCCCTTCAGCTCCTTCACAAAATGTTAATCTAATTGTGATAGTATCACTTTGATGACAATATGACAAGACAGACAAATTTGATTTTATTCTCCACAGAGCAAAGCATATGCTGCTTGGGAGACTTTGACAGAGAGAAGGACATAAAACAAATGGAGTTCATGAATATACAATTTTTATTGTACACAGTAGTGACATCCAAACTTCAGAGAATAGGTGGGTGAGACTTATGCTTTACTATTGAGATTAATGGGTACGTAAAAAAGTGCCAACAGAGAGTACTACAGTTTATGTTAAAAATGTCGACGTGGATAAGAATAATTTTCTTCTCAAGATGAATGATGCATTTAATGGCTGTGAGACATTCATGCCCAGTAGCATTTCCTCAAAAGTAATTTTTTGTTGTTATTGTAAATTATATAATCTTAACTGCAATTATAGCCCTGTTTAGGTAAAGGTCAAGTTAGTACAGTGGATGGTTATAAACTAAGAGGGAAATTGGTAAATTTATTCCCTTGCTGAAAGCTTATGAATGATTTTAAGCAAGATAATTTTTTTGTAACTCTATTTCTACTTTAATGTAATATAGCAAGTAAAGACAGCACACATTAACAAAGGGTAAATTAGATTTGTCTAAGTAAACATGTATCTGCAATAGGAGTAGTGTTTCTGTAGTAAGGACAATCTGAAGGTTACGCGCTCCATGTAAATTGTATAGATTCATTTTCATGGAAAGCAAAAGGAGGGACAACCTCTGAAAAATTGCCTTTGATGGAATGCAATCTGTGCTCTCCTGAGCAGCACATGAATACTCTGCTACACATGAAACTATACCCACCTCTTGGTGGTAAGAAATTGGTTAGAGTCCTTCTGGTTTCAAAAGCCTACCCTTAAACAATGCAATCTTCTTTGAGGCCCCTTCAGACTGATTAGATTTGTTTTGTTAATATAGAGATTTAAAAAAAAACAAAACTAAACAGAGAGGGAGAAGGTGTTATGTGTGATAATGAACGGTGTTTGCTAAACCAGGGCCTGATGAGTTTTAGTTCTCATTTTTCATGCTTTAAACTAAAACCTGAATGAAAACAGTTAAAGTCTCAGGAAGCTGTTTAAAACAAGAAGGAAGCTTTCTCATGTCGGTGGCATGCTTTTGCTCTGAAAAGCCTGCATTAGACTATTTCACTTTTTCACAGTATTTAAGTGAAGCAAAAGCATCATTACACAGAGTTGCCTTTTCTCCCCCAAGAACTTCTACTTACATGTGCTGCTGCAGATCAATTTATCAAGCTGCTTTAAGTATGACTCAGGGTCTTCTTCACTCCATCAAACCATAGAAATGTTATCTTCCCCACTTGTTTCTCTTCTGGAGATATATGTATCAAGAAATTATTGGGGAAAAATCAACTTTCTGTTCTTGTTATTTGCCAGAGACCTTTAACTAATTTACATAAAAATATGTAATACACATTCTAAGAACAAAATAAATACAGTCCTACATGTTTGTGGGGTTTGTTTTGTTGTTTTTTTTTTCTTTGACAGATGAACAGCAATGGCTTGTTACTTGAGTTTGCCACCAATTAAAATGAACATTGGATCAGCTCTGGCCTGTCACCTACCATTATTGGGAAAAGTTGGCTGTGGGCCATGTTTTAGATGAGTGGGATTTTTTCACTTGTCCGTAGTGCTTCTCATCTCTGCTCTGTAAACTCCACCTGGTAATTTAGATGCTGGACAGTCATTGCATCTGCTTTCTGGGGAGCTGCCTTACATAAGACTCTCGGGAATACCTAGCCATTTTTGTTACATGCATTTTAGTTGTGACAAGGGGAAAAGTCTTTCTAATTGGTCCTGTGTATAAAGGTATTATTTGAGCTGCTCTGAATCCAGCAGAGTGCCTTTTGGGTCATGATTTACTTAGACACCCATTGATTTTCAGATCTTCTGTTAAATTTCTATTTCACTCCACCTACCTTTGGACCCTTTTAATCTTAACAGTAGAAGTAAACCAGCAACATAAAGAGACATAGCAGCAACAGTGACTTATTTCTTTTAAATGTGAACTTGAACAAATCCAAAAGAATATAATCCTTCTGAACAAAATACATGAGGCATTACTAATATCTGGATATGAATATTACCTATTGCTCTGGGTCTGAAATAAAGATGAAATCCAATGAGGAAAAGAAAACAGAAAACAAGAATCATTTAAAACCTCTCTTTCTTGAGTTATCCACTACAAGGCTCTTTGAAACAGCAAGACCAGAACCTGATTATGGAGCAGCAGTACCAATATTTAATAAAATGAAGTATGAAATGGATTCACTTAGAACTGAATGAGAAATCCATTTTGCAACTCAGTAAAAAGTTTAGATAAAATTTTCTGAAGTGTTCAGTCTTTTGTTCTCTTTTATGAATGAGAGTTTGACTTAAAACATGCTGAGCTGCTGAGGAATGAGAGCACTTGCTAATGTCACCTCTTTGACACTTGTTTTGTGCAGGGGTAAATAGCAATAAGATGGAAGGCAGTAGAAAATAAGGTCCATCGTCATTGCTCATTATTTGTAATTTGTGGAGTGTGACAGTGTGTTCAGCAGTATGCACACCAGGAATAGAGGCAGTCTTTGCCTCTGAGAGCTTGCGGTCTAACATACAGATACAGATAAGACTGAATGTAAAATATTTAGGAAAAGATTTAAAACAATATTTTTAAAATTTTTATTAATCTCCTTATTGTCAAATTTGGGAAGGACATGACTATTGGAAGGATACAGACATATGTAAAGACCTGATACTGCTTTATCTCTGTTTAGGAGGGACTAGAATGATTAGGAGTTACTATCAGGAACCCTAAGACTGAAGTAAAGCATATATAAAATCAAAGGCAAATGTAGATGTAGACTTGAAAACACCCACGTGGGCTCTTATTAAGCTGTTAGTTTTGGTGGGAAGGAATAAGCTGAAGAGTCAGTAGAGGCAAGATCTAGTATGTAGACCTGTGCTGAGTGAGGTAGTATGGAAAATAAAGCAAAAAAGTTAATATGGAGCAAAGGCTGGGAAATAGAGAGTTTTGAATAGAAAGGGATGTGATCTGGGTGGCTTTTGCCATTTCATAGGTACTTTATATAAATAATGCTTTATTTTATATGGTACTGTTTTTTCCTCAGTTTAGATGCTATATGGTGTATCATTGTAACTATTTTGTTTAAAAATGCCACAAAACCGGCATTAACATTTATCTCTTTTTCACTAGAGTCAGTTATGAATATAATTCTCCTGAAAATTGCACAACTAATGAAAATAAAACCCAGTAACACAGAGCTTGCCCTCTCAGCTTTGTTGTTTTTTGTGAACTTTGACACACACAAGCACATACATATGCACAAGAGGTGAACATCGGCTGAAAGTATGAGCAACCTTTGCTCAGTCTAGAAAATAAAAAGCACCATAAATATGGGGGCAGTGTGTGATAGCCCACTGCTTTGAGCTAGATCAGCCTGGGGATAGTGCTAATTTACATTCTTAACACTTACATTGGGTTTTACTGTACTTCAGTGTTAATAAAAATGGCTAATTAACTGAAACACCCCTAATATTGATGGTATACTGTAAATGTCACCTCTGAAATACACAGCATGTTCTTAAAGCAACACATTCCTGAAAGAGCTGGCAGCCCCTGGAGCAGATTCCTTTTTGCGTGGATTTGTTCCGGAGGGGCAAATGTATTGTGTTCAGCTCCGAAGCTGCAATTCTGCCTCTCTTCGTCCACCGGTCACAATAAAATTTCCGTGGGAAAATTTGCAGAAGGCCGACATAACTCATTGTTTCACTTGCATAATAATTAACAACTCAAACAGTGGTAAGCCAGCCGCCTATTCCTCTTGGCTGAATGTTAAGCTTGACCTACCCTCCCCTCTCCCCTCAGTTCACAACTCCTCTCATCTTCCAAAATTATGTGAGAAATGATTTTTCATGCTATTTGCATGTTTTAGAGCATCAATCATTATCATGTGCACTGACAGCTTTATACTTCAGCTGTGACAGAGCTTGAAAAATTCTAGTCCTATCAATCAACATATTGTAGTTTTCCAAAATGAGTTTGTCTGCAGCTGACATTTTCTTTTTCTTTTATTCTCTTCTCTTCAGCAGCAATCTATGGTTTGCTTTGGCTTTTCATTTAATTGCACAATGTCTATAGATTTTATAACACTACATTAGAATGAAATACTTCTGACCTGCTTCAGATTACTTGATTGAATTACTTTGCCATAAATCTTATCTATTTTCATCACAAATACTCACCTCAAAGTTATTTTAGTAACTCTCTTATTTCCACTGTGCTCAGCTTCACCTGCCCACATTATTTATGCACGTTAATTTCCCTCTCAACTCTCAGTCTGAGGTAATAAAATAAGATTTACCTAAATTTTGCAAATATTTTATCCTACATAATAATTCTAAGTGGAAGTAACATTAGACTCAATAAATCCATACCCAATATTCCCTAAAGCTGAATTTTCTTGTGTTAGTTAGAACTGGCTTAAAAGTCTCTTTTTAAACGTATGTTTGACAGTGAAGACACAGGCCATTAAAACTTTGAAGCGGTTGAAGATCCTTTTCAAAGTTTATGTCAATTTTTCTCTCTTGTGCCCTCATCAAATAACAAGATAAAACCATTTCAGTAGCTAACATTATGGTTTTCTGGTAATAGACTGCAAGTACAGGTTATTGTACTTCTAAAATGTTCCACTATGCAAAATTCTCAATGCACAATGTGTCAGCTTGAGAAAAAACCCATAAAGAAGCCAAAAGAGCAATTGAGAGATAAGAGAATTGAAAAAAAAATAAAATAAAAAAAATCTACCCTAGTGCAGCACTCACTTTCAGCGTTATAAGTTAGGTGGTTTGATACTGAAGTTCAACTACATTTAGCAAATACACCCTCTGTGAAAATTAGGGAAAAATAGCAGAAATTTTACTTATGGAAATTGTCAAAATTGTAAGAACAAATTGGAAAATCTTCTCCATAAGGTTTTGCTTGAGGACTATGGCAGTATTCTTGTTTATGTCCCTGAAACTTCCTGAGTCAAGATTTCTAATTGCTGCAAGCTATCACGTTTGCCAAGGAGACATAAAAATGTACATGAAAATAGGTTGAAAAGCAAATCTACCAGTACTTTATTTCTGATATTTCATTCATTTTTTGCCACATTTGAAGCTAGAGCCTGATCCTATTGAAATCAACAGTAGGTTTGCCAACTCAGTTGGCCACCGCCAGGACTTCACCTGCTGAAATTGTACAGCAGTCTGAATGGCTGTACAGGGTTGGCTCTTCCAGAGTAAAGCACGGACAAGGAGAATATGGTGACTTTGAGGTTAGGTTTTGGTATAAAAAATTCATCCTCTCCGGTCACTTGGCTGTCAGGTTCAAGCCCAAACTCACCTGCTTTGTTTGTTGCAGATTTTTCTAAGTGTTGATTTTAATTAGGGATTTAGTAAAAAGGTATAAAAGCATTTTGTTGGCAGGTGAGATTAGCCTTGTTTGCTGGTGTCATTGTGGAAATACTCAAAGGACAGAATCATGAAGATTTTATTCAGGACTCAGAAAGCTAAGAAACCCATGATGTTTATGGCAGAGAAACAATACCACAGTCTCCATTTCGGGACAGGGTAGGGGCTGTGGAGATAAAGCCTCTAGCCATGAAAATTCTCTCCACTTCCAAGTCCCCTCAGGCTGTCATGGCATCTGAGTCTGCCACAGAATAGGGTCAAGGACCATGTGAAACCACAATATCAGAGCATGTTTATTGTTCTCCAGTAGATTTTATAATCAGAGGACAGAAAAGGTGAGTAAGATGCAAGAGCAACACAGCAATTAGTCTTCTGCCTGCAGCTGATGCAGGTTTCACAAAAGTACTGAACAATTGATTCAGTGTAATGCTGAATTTTAATCAAATGGGAGAATAAGCCAACTTTTAATCAAGATTTTCCATAATGGATTATTTTCTTAATTGAATGAGTTCAGGAGACAAACAAATACAGCCTAGTGCTCAATGGCATTCTTCAAATATTGGTAAGCTTTCAATCTCAAATCACAGCGAAAGTCTCTGGAATAAAACCTCTATAGAACACAGCTGAAGGTTACATTCATCTTCTTAAAATAATCCAGGGTATGTAGAGGAGACCACTACCAAATTACTTTGTATTTCAATACAATTATTCCTTCTAAAATGAACACTAAGGAGACCAGTCCTAAAGGTCAGTTGTAGATCTAAATATGCAGCTAGCAACATTTTTTTTAATAAAAATACAAAAGATGCAGTGATTTGGAGAAATAATTTACAAAAATATGGAAATGCATCTCAGTAAACCCAGAAAAACTTAAAATTGAGAGATTTAAAAAAATTGTAAGAAACAGAGCCCCTGAGTAACTCTCTTAATTGAGTTATCTCAAGGAATGATAAACTTTAAAAGATGGTAGGAGAAGTTGAAATAAAGTCTTTGAATTCTTACTCTCTGCTGATAAAATATAGAGGTTTTCTGAGGTTTTATTTAGCAGTCTTTATGTCGATTTTGTTTAAATGTGTCTTTTATTCTAAAGGATTATAAATTGCATAAAAAATTTCAGAATTTCTCACAAAAGCACTTCTTCTTCAGGGAGAATCTTGGTGTCAGCTAGAAGGCTTCTTTAGAAGACTTGTCCAACAAAAGTAAGGAAATATTTTTTTTTTTTTGTTCAGCCAAGGGAATTGAAAGTAGTGTCCTCCCTCCTGCAAGACGTGCCTCGAGATCTTCAATTGTCACCAGCAAATGTGAGCCATCAGACCAAAGCTGATCCAGGCCAGCGGCTTCAAGAGCACACAAACTTGTTGGTTTAGTGTGGTAGTGAGAAGACATTTCTTATTCAGATACAGAGCCCTTAATGTCATACTTAAATTTTCTTTGAAGGTCTCTTAATTTAAATGAACAATTCTTGACCTAAATGTTTCAAATCTGTGGAATGAGAACTTTTTCAGCTTTGGAGAAAATTCTGTGAAATATTAAAGTCAGAATGATACCGGTATCTGATTCTTTCTCCTTACTAAAAGTATCACACCTTATGGAATTTTTATTTTAAAGCCTGCTGCAGCTAATAGCTGTATAATGTAAAATGCATTTCTCCTTTGTCAGAAATGGAATTCTATTTCTGAGTTCCTGTGGAGCTGCTACCCTTTGGTATGTAAGTAACACTAAAGAACCCCTGCTAAATTCATGGTATTGAATATTAGTAAATATTAATATTTGATCAGTGTTCTCTTTTCACTCTTTCCCATTTTCATAACAGTTGTAACTGAATCAAAGCTGTATTAACTAGTTATGAGTGACACACATTCTTGTAGATTTTTCTGATTGCTTCACCCATACTTCAAGAACATGCTGTTCAGCTGGATAACTGTCAGTAACACTTTACTGTGAGTAAGTTATAGCACTGATAAGTAACTAATGATTTAGAGAATGATTAGGGATAAAATCTATGTGTTAATTACTAAATGTTGTAAAATTGATATATAAAAGGTATATTTATATTTTAATTGGTGGGTAAGGCTAATTCCCATCTGCATAAATAAGCCAATTGCCACCTGAGTAAATAAGCTTTTCCTCCAGAATATATCAGAAGTAATTATCTTTTGATGGTAATCATGAATTTACTTGATGGTATGAATCAAATTTTGCTCTAAGTACATACAGATTTAGCTGCTTTAAATAGGACCATGACTATATTCAGAAAACAATATTAATTGAATTAAAAGTTCTAGAACTTCAAACTGCAGTCAGTTCATAAAAACTCAATTACCAATTATCAAATTTTTGTTTCAAGACTTTAAAGAAAATTTTATTTACTAAAAGGCTTTATCTGAAGGTCCAATAATATGTGAAATCAAGATAACATTTTTCTCTATAAGTGTGAGGAAAATTCTGAACCAATATAATCTGAAGCATTGCTATGTGTATGCTGTGATTTTTTTTTTTACTACTGGGTGAAAACTGTTGCCAAGCACTGCAGCAAATGTCATTATTTCAACTGAAAGGGCAACTGCTCTTTGAACTCTAGAGCTAAGTTTAAACAGTCTATGGGTATTAAACAAACAGATTTCATTAAAATATATTAAAAGAGTAACAAATTTTAGTTCCAGAGGTCTGCAGACTCTATAACCACATTCGCTCATAGGTTAGTGGATGAACTGAGGACAAATATGCAAGGATCAAAAAAAAAAAAAAAAAAAAGGATAAAAATGAATAACTATTGCATTGTTTGGGGCAAAAGATACCAGATGTGTATAAGGAACAGCTTAGTCCTTTATTGCAAAATGTCTGTAGTTTAACATTCTACCTGTGGCATTATCTATAAAAAGGATACTTTTAAACCCCTAAGTATGTAGCATAATAGTATCCTAAATCTAATAAAATGTGACATCAGATATCAGAAAATATGATTTTCTGCCAAACAGGCTGGTAAGCTACTTTATGTGACACTTTTCAAAAAGAGAACATTCTTCCTGTGTCTCTTAACATTGTGTCTGAGGGGGTAAACTGCCAGTTAGGGGACATGTGTGACGATGAAGAGACCCTCTGTGCAGCTGACATGTTGTCCACTCATGTATGGCTGCATGTCACCTCATTTTTGCTGTTGTAGGACCTGGGGCAAGTATTTGATCCAATACTGGCTTTTTTCTTTTTCACTCTATATTTATTTTGTCTTGCTGTTTCCAAAGCTCTGTAAAACTGCTTTGATAGGGAGAAGGAGTTTATTCTTTTCTTGTCTTTGTTTGTTTGCCCAATACCTTTGTAAGAGTTTAAGAGACCAAATATGCAAGGTGCTTCAAACGCATATGACAAACTCATAGGAGATCAGAGATGTTAAAATTTTGCAAGATATGCTCAGTACCTTACATTATCTGTGATTATGGTTCGTTTTGCTCCAGTATAGAAGACAGAATACTGATGGAAAGACTTTGGTCTGGCTGGGTGTCAAAGGAAGCATGAACTGCGTGCAAGGAATGTGTGCTCTCCAGGACACTCTCATTTTCCATCAGCATGCACAGTTCCCCTTGCATGGAGGAAGTTTCAGAGGATAGTAAGTAGACTGCAGAGTACCATTTCCCTCTCATCTGCCTCATACATCTGCCCATGCTGAGGAGAGAAAGTAATTACATTATTTTTCAGTCAGCCCTTACCAACCTCCCTCTACTCATGGTGCCAGTGAGCTGGTGCCTTCATGTCTCCCAGAGGGTGAAAGGCTGCACTTGGACAGAATTGAGAGGACTCATCTGGAGCTGAAATAAGCCAAACAGGCTTAAGTCACTGATATCTTTCCTGCCTCCAGTCCTAACTACTCAAACAGCAGGCAATCTGCTAATCTGGAGCTATTGACACGATTCATGTTCATAAGACATTTTGAATGCTGAGAGCATAACTGGATGTGTAATCCTCATCTGTGGAACACTAGTTATATTTTTTTTTAATTATTCATTTTTTCTGTCAGTTTAATAGCAGTAGTAGTAATTGAACCAGGGTCCTTTTGGTAGATTTGTTTTACTCTGCCATAACTATGCCAGTATTGTAACAAAGAAAAGTGACTATCATGCAACAGTTGACAATTTGTCATGTCTCTTTTGGTTATACCACAAAAGCCTGCTTCCCTGAAACAGAGCTGAGCTAAGATGGGTGGGAGGTAAGAAGGCAGGCATGTGAATTGTCTGTGGCTGAATGAAACTGAAATAACCAGTTGCACAATCTTTGCAGAAAGTATATATATGTTTTGAGCTATGTATATACCAAAACACACACAGATTGTGTAAAAGCCATGCATACAGTACTGCTAGATCTGCAAATAGTGGCAACAATAGTCAACATACCTCATTTTAAGAAGGTCTTGATAGTTGCTTTTGCATTAGTACTTGCACAGTCAGGTTAGAATCATCATATGGGGAGAAATGTAGAGATATGTGAGGAATTATTGTTCTCATTCACTCATGACCAATTCACCTGCAGTCAGGCCATTAGGCCACCAGTTTTACAACTCCTAGACATTTCTACAGCTTTGGACATATTCTGTTATGTGAAAATGCAAAAGCTTTTTTTTCTTTTACCATGCAAAGATGAGAAATGAGAAATTCCTTTCAGTGCATTATTGGATAAGAAAACACTGGAAGAGGTACTTGTAGATAAAGACTTGGGGTACAAACACAGTCTGGTTTCATCAAGACAGAGGTGGGAAAATAAAGCAAGCCCCTTATTTTAAAACTTTATGAAGTATTTGCAAGATCACTTATCCATCAAACATATTGTATTTGTAAAGAAAACCTGGTATTATTGTGAGGTATAAAGATTTTATGGTCAGTCATTGCAAATAACCCCATTTCCATTCTAGTCATATGGAATATTCTGCAAGTACTTGCAGCAAATTTTGAAACCTTAACAAATTGCAAGAAAACTTTTGCAATTGTAAGACCACTGAAAATTTCCAATAGTAACAATTACTTCTCACTCCATAATGACTGGTTTTTGTACTTTGTAATATTTACCTTCCATTCATGTTTGGCAGACTTGGTTATCCAGAATTACATGAATTACAACATTATACAAAAATAACATCTCAGCTGTACCAAAGCTTCCCATTGCTGTGCTGTGTTCGGAAACCTTGAGCACAAGACATCTTTTTCAGAGAATAATTGTCCCGTCATAAAATACCTTTGCAAGAAAGTGGCACAAGGAGGCACAGAGGTGATAGCACACAGCTGATACACTTTAGAGTTGTCATTTGTTAGCAGTAGTGAAGCTACAGGCATGATCTGTGTGGGTGACTGGGTGGACATCATTGAATGTCCAATTATAATAATACTAAGGGAAAGAAAGTGTTTACATGTTGGATATTTATTTCCTCAATTTTTTTTTTTTTTTTCATAGGCAGTAGTTTTATTTAGCCCAAAACCATGCAGGATTTCCTGAGCTTCATTTTTCCTATGCCTGGGTTAGTTAAGTAGCTTTATAACAACTTGCTGGGAACAGCAGTTTCTGCAGCAAGGAAAACATGCCATAGTCTCTCATCAGCCCTGTGGTCAGCCAGTGATGGCCTCTGTGGCAGTACAGATGTGACAAAGAAGGGCTGTGCTTTGACTTCACAAGCTTCAGTTGTTTCCTGCCATCTCTATTAGAAATTAGCATTTTTCATTTTATGACCATTTTAATTATAGTTTCCCTATTTCAGTTCTACTAAATATGAATGAAGCAGGTGAAGTGTAGCCCAGTTGGAGCATTATACTGTTTAGTGCTGGTTACTATCTTTAGCAGAGAAGCTGGAATTCATTCTCATCTCATTTGCTGAGCGCTCTATCATTAAAGTGTCATTGAGAACTGACACCACTTAATTTTAGCAGCTTTCAATTCTCGTTTGCAGCAAGAATAGCTTTAAATGGAGAGGAGTGCAAATTACAGAGAGAGGGATATTTTTACACCACACTCAGCATTTTATCAAACAAAGCAGCCTCACGGGGAATAGGGGACAATACATTATAAAACCAAACTCTCCTCTGATGCTGGTAAATGGGTATTTAATCTTCCTATTGCAGGCATCCAGTCTGATGAGCCTGTAATGAATATACTGCCTGGGACATTATCTGAGCTGTTGTGTTTTCCTATTCCCTGAAATATCCTTTAGTTTTTATTTCGGGTGTGGTCAAAGAATAAACTGAGGAGCTCACTTGATCCCTGCAGACCACTGAGGGATCCGTACCTTGTTGCAGGCAAACCAGTTTGGGACATATTTTCTCTTCTATTCGTTGCATAATTGCTTTTTGCTCCCAGTGCAGTTTTAAGAAACCCAGTGCAGGGGTTAAGAAAATCACTTACTTAGGATCGGTGACAAATTTTAACCCATTCAGCTTGGCTTCCCTGCCTGACTGGATGTAAAATATCCTCTTACACTACATCTTTAAATACTGCCTTTCTCTTGGAAATCTGGTACAGAGTAGATGCTAGGTTTACCTCTGTTATCTGTTACCTTTTCTTATCACTTATATATGTGAAAGTTCAAATTTCCACCTCCTAAATTAAATAATTTTCCCAGAGTTAAGGCACAATTGAGACAGGCAGGTGGGTCATAGTATTTAATTTTGATGTCAGAAGTACCAATAAATACCTTTTTCTTTTTTTTTTTTTTTCTCATAAAAATTAAATTAGTTTTAAGTAAGGCTAAGCAGGCTTTTGAAGGCATATTTACAGTGTTATTAAACTTGATGTTAAAACCCGTAACAATATCACCTCAAGGTAGTAAGTATCTGCTGTTCTGTGTAAAGTTAAGGAAATTTGGACAATATAAGGATTCAGAATTCACACAGAAATCAGGGTTCCCATCAATCTCCCCTGTAACCTGTGTTGATGACACTTGACTGAATGATACATATGATTAATCCAGTTTGGATTAAATTTATTTTTACAAATAAATTCATTTTACTACTGATCTTATTCATATATTTTTCATGATGGTTTCTCTGCAGGAAGTGTTAAGACTAATTGTATGCTCAGAATGGCTTCATTTGGCAATGATGTGAGAGTTTTTGCCCTTCAGGTTCTGATGTTTCCCTCATCTGTAAGTTCATTTTAACACAATTTTGCCCAAGAGTTTTCTGAGGGTTTGATGTTTACTATGTAGCTTTCTTACCTGCTCAGGTTCCTCCTGGACTCACATGACAGTTGCTCACAGATATTAATTCTTCTGCCAGAGTGTACCAGTGTCATGTTGTACACCTTGAGGGGAAGGTGCTGGTGGCGTGCTGCTTTGCAACTGCAGCCTGTTTCCCTTCTGAAGAGAAAGAGAGGAGGAGAAGGAAATTACCCACTGAGTGTCCCATGACCCATCTGGTACCAGAGAGGGAAAGCGATGGGTGGATAATCTGTGAGACAGCGTGCAGCTGAATAATGAAGTGACAATTTAAAGTGGGAGAATCTGAAGGGCCATCCAGAGACTGCCATTGTAATTAATTCTCCTAGTCTGATGTTTCATTGGGTTACTGCATTTTGAGTTGATTACTTGATGGAGCATGTTAGGGGTGAAATGATGTTGTGGGGTGCTGAGAGTCCAAGTTCAAAGGACCTACTACTGTCCACTGTTAATTTCTCACTAAACTAAGAGGGAAAAGCTTAATTCTGAGTCATGTCTTCTTATGAAGCTAAACTTTGATTTGAGTCTTTCCATTTACAGAAATATTAATTTCATCCAACAGCACTTTCCCTAGTTGTTTGGTTTGTTTTGGTTTGGTTTTTTAAAGTAGTTAAAGTATTTGCAGTCATTGCAATCTTCAGTATTTTGCTCTAAGTGTAAGATATTTCTACCTAGAGAGTTTCATTGTCAGGCTTTTCTCTGGCATAATTTTGTGTCCCCTTGAGCTTGCATTTGACACTAGCTCAAATAGCATTGCTCCATCTCTCTTTCTCGGTCCCTTTAGAGTTTCATGTATCTCACTGAAGTCCCTCAAAGATACTCTCTTCCAAACAATACAGACATACTTTTGCTAACCTTTCTGAATACATAAGACCCTTGAGTCCTTGTATCATTCTGGATGCCCTTAGCTTTGCTTCCTTCTATTTTTATGATACTTTTATTATTAAAAAAATCCTAAGACCATATACATTTTATTCCAAATGTATGACCTAATTTTTTTTTTCTTTATTATTTTGTCTGGTTTAGTTTTTATATCTTTTCATTATTATCATTATTCTCGAGTTATGTTTTTGTTTGGTTAGTTTTGTGTTTTGTTTTGTTTTGTTTTTTAAATTACTTCTCTAAACAACTGCCTTGTAAGACTGTTTTTGGTCTTCGTGATACTGATTCTTAGAGTTCCACAATGTATTCTCTGACTTCTGTGGATTTATCCTATTTTGTACTACTACAACTGAAATCAGACTCAGGTCTCTGCATCACTACTTTGGATCCTCATCTTTCTTTTTAACACATCACATCTGGATTTTTACCATCCAAAAGGCCTTTTTTATTCCATTGCAATTTTACATCATCTGCAATGGTAGGAACAGATTGTAAAGGCTCGGTGTGGCATGGGAGACACAAGTTTTTACTTCTTTGCAAACTGTGAAGTCATAAAATAATGGTAAAATGTTGCCACCCCTGAGAACAGGGAGTGGTACTTGTGAACATAACTATGAAGCAGAAGGAAGCTGGCCTAACATCACTGAGACTGTTGTCAGCAGCAAAATCACCTAAACCTTGTGCATTCAGCCTCTGTTCCTGCTGTGACAGCACAAAGCAGGATTGAAGAGACACTTGGCCATGGACGAGGAAAAATTTCAGACTAGCTCAAACAGCAGAGTCATAACTTAGGCCATCAGAGCATATTTTATAGAAGAAAGGAATGCTGGCTTTCCACTACAAAATGTTAGTAAAAATCAAGTGGTTCTTAAAAGAAAAATGTGCTGGTGTGTTTGATGGATAAATGGGACCAAACCTGAAACTCAGCTTTGAGTTTTTAGATCCTAATTTTTCTTTGCATTGATACATTAAAATATATAAGACTACTGAAACATGCAGGACAGATTCCACTAAAAACTGAGCAAACTTCTTTTCTGATCACAGACCAAATCACATGTCTGCCTTGATGACTATTTAATAGGGCTTTTACTGCTTTCAGAGAAGAGGAGCAATCAACCTTTATGCCTGCTTAGACCATGGTTCCCCTTTCTGATGATAATGTTAACAAGAGTTCCAATTATTGTCAATCACCATGGCATTTTTGCTAACATGAATACCAACAGTACTGACTCATTTCTCATATGGTCACCAGTTTTTGTCATTCTCACCTTGATCCAGGTTTGCATCAGTGGATGACAAAAGAAACGTTCCACATACCATTACCAGGTACTTCAATCATCCAGTCTTCTCAGTCACTCTGAATTTATTGACTGCTTCTTTTGGTATTGTTCCTATTTCCCCTGTAGTATTTCCTTCCTTTCCACAATAGAAGAGATGTGAAAAGAGAATGTTTAACCTGTTTTGCTGCTGCATTACTCTAGTTATCATGACAATGAAATTCACTGAATCAATTGACTTGTGATGTGGATATATCAATGTGACGAGACCCACCCACAGTCTTTTTAAGCCAGTGTTTTCCACTGCCCCTTTGCCCTACAGTGATCTTCAGGCATCCATGTTATTTATCCTTACTCTGGTGAAATTGCTTGCTCAGTCATGACTTCACCTTCTGCATTTTCTCATATCTTCCTACTCTCATCTTACAGGACGTTCTGCAGTCTTACATACACCATATGAAACCCTTATTCTTTCAAAGTTGTTTAATTTCCACAGAAGAGGCAGGATTGTTATCTCTATTCATTTGTGGTGGAGGCAACAATAATATACCCAGACCATCTACTCTGTCTCTCTCCTGATCTAACAATACAGAAGTTAATATTGCAGTTCAGCATAATGCCTTCTGTCTTGTGTCCTACTGTGGAAACTGTAAGTTGACTACTGGGTAGTTTGAGCTGTGGTAGTAGTATCTCAGGAAATTCTAGGTCAACCTGTATTCTATCTCAGATAGAGCTGATTTGGTTGTATGTTGAAGCAGTCATCTAAACCCATGTGAGTTACCTGTGTGCTACTCATCTCTCCATGCTCTCTCTTTTTTTTTTCCTTGCACATGTGTGGAATTGTCAGCTTGCAAACAGCAAATCAGTACAGTGTCTTTGGACATTTTACATTTCTCTTCCATGTCCTTTCCTTTCTTTCTCTGGCCTTTTGGAATTACTCCAGCATTACTAGTGGTATATTTTCCTATGGTATATTGTAGCTTCTAGTCAGATTTTCTCAGTCTCAGTTCTCAAAAAATAAAAATACAGCTTGAGAATTTCTGTGCATATTTTGAGAGTTTGAGCTAGGGTATTATTCGGTAGTTTATAGAATTCATAACAGTTACTGCTCCTAAATGCATTTGAATTCTGGAGGATAGGTTTAAAAATTCTCGTGTTTAATGTAGTTAAGACATGCAAATGTTGTTCAAAAGAATGTAGGGACTATTTGCCAGTATAAGAGGTTTAGGATCAAATTCTGTGTTTACTCTATCCACACACTATGTGCTTCCATCAATCTATTAACCAGTGCTTCTTTCACTTGGTCCTTTCCACAGATTGGCTTATAAAGCCCAAACATT
>JANHFX010023277.1:0-14749 GCA_027560015.1 Chloroceryle amazona | reverse complement strand
CGGGGGTTGTGTGCATCGCCCCGGGGCCTGAGGGAGGGGTCGAGCGGCAGCAGTTCGCTCGTTAATGAACTTTCGTTAACAGCTACAGTCGCGGGGAAGTTCTGATGCCCTGAAGTTTCGCACTTAATCTCATAAACCTCATTAAAAAATCTCATTAAAACCAATCTAAGGAAAGAATTTATCTTGCTGTGACAGTTGCTGTGTGAGCAACATAACACTTGCTGAGCTGTAGAAGCGATAAGCCAAGAGGGTTTTACTAAATCTGCAAACACCGTGTCTCGGGAGCTCCTGAAGCGCGAGATCCGTCCAGCGTGGCCGTGCCCTGCCTGGGTTTGAGGGCACCGGTAGATCTGGAGCTGATGAAAGCACTGCTCCAACAGTGGTAGGACCGGAGGGGGTGGATTGAAGCTAGAGAGGGGTCGATTCAGGTTGGACATCAGGAAGATGCTCTTCACCATGAGGCTGGTGAGACGCTGGCACAGGTTGCCCAGAGAGGTGGTGGGAGCCCCAGCCTTGGAGGTGTTCAAGACCAGGCTGGATGGGGCTCTGAGCAACCTGCTCCAGTGGGAGGTGTCCCTGCCATGGCAGGGGGGTTGGAACTGGATGAGCTTTAAGGTCCCTTCCAGCCCTGACAATTCCGTGATTCTAAATTGCTCTCGCTATTGGACCACAATAAAACCAAGTTATTTGCTAAAAGCTGTACTACAGCTGAATATAGTGAGTGCGCTGTCAGGCGAAGAGCCAAATGTCAATAGTTTGCCCACACTTACACCTAAAGATACGTAAGCAGAGCATAAAAACTAACAGCATATTGCTTCAGTGAGAATTCTGTATTAGCATTGACGACTCCAGCAATAAAGGGCTTAAAGTAGTGCCTCAGTAGATTCCATTTCTCTCTTTTGTATGGAGTACTTGTGGATAGTACAGCGTGGGTTTCAATAGCCAGACCGAATGCGTGATGCCGGTATCACCTGCAAACTCTGTGCTACTGTATTACTGTTACTCGTTTAATTGAGTTACCTTCAAGGTTTTAACCGGCAGAGCTGCACCTTCAGAAGCTGGCTTGGGTGTCCTGGCTGTGAACACGCTGAACCTCTGTACTCCTGGAGCATGCAGAGCTTTCTCTGATACAGGCAGCTTTTAATCATTAACTCTGAAATTGGTGTGCTTTTCCTTCTGGAGCAATTAAGTGTCTGTGATAAGAGTACAGCTTTCACCTTTTGTATGTTAGTGTGTAATTAACCTTAACACGAATACCCCTTGTGACCATGGGCGAGCTCTGCGCAGAGGCGCTTCGCTGGGCGTGCGTGCAAAGGTTCTTCACTCATCAAGGCCTAAACTTTCAGGGTTGGTTTTTTTGTGTGTGTTTGGGGTGGTTGTTTATCGCCCACGGAGGTTTCAGGTCCTTCAATGAGACTTTGCCAGCATTAGTATTTTAAAAGGCCAGCCACCTACATTCTTAGTGGTTACCACCCTGCGGACACTCGGCCTGGCTTAGGTCAGGGTCTGGGGCTGTGAGCGGAATCGTCCCAGCGTCCCCTCTGTGTGCAGGGGTCCCCTGCACCCCTGGGGCCTCCCGCCCAGTTCTCCCTGGGGTGCTCAGGACAGGTCTCCGCTCCCAGCGCTGCCTCTTCCGCTGCCTGTGGCTGCTGCCACCAGCACTGCGATCACCCTGCTTGGCTGCTGCCGTCCTCGCCCCTCAGCCCCTCGCTGCGGGGGCTACGCTGTCAAATCGCTCACCTGCACCTGGAACAGGCTTGGTTTAAGAAAACGGAACAGAAAACCAACACCCAAACCCACTCCTTCAGTGGTTAACGCCCTGCTGAGTGCAGAGTTAATGCAAGACCTGACCATACCTTCTCTCTTTAATTTCTGGTGGCTCAGAAACGGGGCACAAAGAATAATCCCCTTACTCTGTGAACATCCTTATCAGAACAGTGCCAGAGTGATCTGCTGGGGAGCCGGAAAACAACTCGCTATCACACTTCTTATCACTAGTACAGGGCAGTGCAGGGAGATGAATTGGCCCCAGGACCAGAGGCAAGGTCTGCATCTCATTTTCAGCTTGTGTGTCAGCACTTCCGACTGCCGTTTGGGGACTGCGGCAACCTTTGCTATGACTGCCGCAGATCGTAGCAGCCCTTGGAGGAGAGGGCGAGACCACCTGTAGCTGTAGCGGCCGGTGTGTGCTGCCTCGGGTAGCTGTGATGGGACTGCTCCATCAGCCTGAGTATTCCGTTCTCAGAGCCAGAACCATCTTTACCTTTTCTCTGTGTGCCACAGCCATGTTGAGGCTTTTTCTCTTGGACAGTAGAGCCATCAGCATTGGCTCAACCTTTAATTTTCTTGCTGTGATTAGTGAGAGGTGAGACCTGTAGCACTCTCAGCAAGCAGGGACGAGTCTGGTAGATGACCTCTAGGAGTAGGTAGCTCAGGAAGCGATGAGAAGGATGCAGAACCATCAGCATTGTGTACTGTCAGCGCCTCTTGTAGCTCCAGGCTGGAAGAGAAGAAGTCGTGGTGCGGTGGAGGTGAGGGCTGAGCCTTGCTGGCGTGTGTCTGAGAGGCACATAAACTGGTGTGTGTCTCCTGGCACATAAACTGCTCGATAGCCCAGCAACAGAGCCACTCCAGGAATGGTGGCAGCCCCCCACGGTGCTAGCCTTTGGTGCCAGCACAGAGCTCCACTTGCCTGTTTCCCTTCAAGAGCAATGGTCTGTCTGAGTTCTAGGAGCCCTAGTGATGCTTGTAGCTAAAAGTTCTGTTCCACTGAAGGTCTGTAGCCTCTCTTGTTAAAAATCTGATCAGATAAGGGATCTGTTTGAAAGAGAAACTTGAAAAAGGTTTTGGTTATACCCTTTCCCCTTCCCCATACTAGAAGCAACCTGAGAGCACGAGGGTCTCCATGTTAACACCACGGAATGCCTGACGCCTCAGTGGCCATCAGCTTCAGTCAGGCTCTAGATTTTACCTGGTTCAAGTCATGGCCTCTAGAAATAGCTGCAGAGCAAGGCAGAGGCTTTTTTTCTGGGATAGGAGCAAGAACATGTAGAGAACTTGCTGCTTTCTTAGTTCTTAGGGCAAAGGTTTTCCTGCTGCTCGATCTGATTTTTCCAGAGGGGAGGGCAGAGTAAGGGATTGGAGAACATAAACCTCCTCCTCTCCTTGCATGGTTTACCTCATTAAATCATCAGCCATCAGGCTGACGGTGTACTTGCTGAGGGCTCATTCTGCGCTGGTGTTGCTGGGGCAAGCAGGGCACAGGAATGGGAACAGTTCCCGAGCGTGTCAGGAACGCTGCTCTTGTCCTCAGGAGGACATCGTAGAGGCTCTGTGCAGCACACAGTGGAATGCCTGTAGAGCCTGGCCCGCCAGCGCTGCTGCTCCCCCAGCAGAGAGCACGACGGTGAGTGACAGCTGTGACTCTGCCTGGCCGGGTCACCTCCTGCGCCGGGTGTGCGCCGTGCCCCGGGTCTGTGCGGCAGCCGCAGCGCTGGGCTGGCTGCGCGAGCGGGGCACCGGCCAGAGCTGGCAGAGTCTGGCGGAGGAGATGGTCCTTGGTGCGGCGGGGGCAAAGTCCAGGCGTGGTGTCACCTCTCTGGTTTCTGCTGGAGGGGTGGCGACTCCCCAGTGGATCTGGCGGGGGGATTAACCGACGGGCTTGCTGTCGAACTGGTGCCTGGCCGCGGGGCTGCGGGACCTTGTCCGGTGCAGCTCTGCTCCAGCTCTTCCTCTGCACAGTTACCTGCTGCATCTCTCGCCCCCTCTGGAAGCACGCTGGGGGCATGCTTGACTTTATTTTTTATTTCCAAGGGGATTAAGCAGCAGCGCGATTGCTCGCTGTGTTTATTTCTTTCGCCCGTTGCCGGCTCTCCCTCCGTTGTTCCCGGTGAGGCCAAGGGCGTTTGGGTACCGGGGGCCGAGGAACCGACAGCCGTGTATGGCAGTGTCGGCTCCCTCGGTGTCCTGGCTGTGGGGAAGGCATGCCCCACGGAGGAGGAGATGCAGTAAGGCTCCGCCTGGGCAGTGCTGGAAGTCACATGAGAGTGTGAGCGGCAGCAGTTGAGAGTGTCTGATGTCCATTTTCAGGAAGTACGTAATAACGTGAGGTGTTCACAATGTCCTCTTCTCAAGGTTGCACTTATTTACCTGGGAGAAATGCTTTTCACCAGTTTATAGCTGGGGAAAACCCAGCAGAGGACAGGCAGTTGACGCTGATGTATGTGCAGCTACGGTCAGCGGTGAACAGCTGTGTCCTTGGGGTGTGCCTGTCACGCGCACTGTGCCCAAACTGTCCCCTCTGCGGGTGACAGCGCTGCTATTGCAGGTGGCAGAGCACGACGCGCCCCTTTCCTGGCGCTCATAAAGCGAAGCTTGTGTCCCAGTAATCAGCTTCCGTGGTCACAGAGTAAGTCGGAGCCAGTTTGCAAACCCCTAAGCCCTGACCTGCAACCCAGGCTGGTGCTGCTGCTCCCTCTGTGTCCTCTTTGTCTGCCAAAGAGTTGTCACTTCTTCCTTCTCCCTCCTCCCAGCAAACTCGTGCGCCTCTCAAACTGGTCTTTCTGTTACCGTAGGTCTTCTTGAGCTGAAAGGATGAAAATTTGCGACTGGAATGTCACGATCGCCGTCCTAAGCTTCGTCCTCACTTCTGCAGTCCCAGTTGATGTCTTTGGGTGTAGGAGCCTGCGTGGGTGCCCACTGTCCCCTTCCACGATTTAGACAGCGGCTTGGAGCATGCATCACTGTAAGGTTTATGTGATTCCAGCGCCGGTGGTGACACTGTCCCTTTCCCTTGCTGCCGAGGGGTTAACTGCACGCTAGAGCTGCCTGTCTCCCAATCCCGATCCCCTCCCACCCCAGGGTGTCTTCCTGCTCCCTCCTTCTGTGCTGGGCAGCGTCCCTGGGCTCACTCACAGCGGATCCGTCCTTTCCCTCTCCTCCAGGAACGGCTTGCAGCCGGCCCCTGGCTCTCCCTGCCTCTGACCCTCTCTATCCCTGTTTGCACGCTGTGATTCCAGAGCGGGATGGTCGGCCACCGAAGCTGCAATGTCGTCCCTGACGACCTCCACTGAGGGAGAGAGCTCCACCCCCAGGTTTGTTGTTGGTTCCAGGGATGATGAGACAGACTGTCTGGGATCAAACATGAAGACAGACGAAACCGACTTCTTTGAAGACGATGAAGAGGAGGAGTCGGTAAGGAGGTCCCAGTGTTCTGGGCTGGAGCATCTGTGCGGAATTCCTGGGTCTCGGCCAGGGTTTGTGTGGTCACTGCTGCAGTCGCAGGCAGTCGGGACGCCAGGGGACGTGGCACCGGGCTGCGTGGCACAGCCGTGGGGTGACAGTGCCGTTTCTGACAGGACGTGTTGCACTGTCCTGCCGCTGGCTGCCTCCTGCTGCAGCGAATCTCGGCCTCTTCAGTGCGGGGCCTTTTCAGGTACAGCAGCGGGCTCTTTGTCCCAGCAATTTAACTCTGGCACGCCTGAAAGCTTTTCTGTTTCACCGGGGAAGTGTTTGAGGAGAACTCTGGGAAGTGTGAGAAGGACAAAGGTGTGTCAGCAGAAGGGAAGCCTTTGCTCATTTCTGTAACCGCCAGGAACAGGATGCAGACAGGAGGATGATCTCCAGCTCCTGACTGCTTTTCCCCGCTCCTCAGTGTTCTGTTAAATGTCCCGTTTGCTGTTCTCCATGTGGGACTCGGACGCTGCAGGGCCGTTGCTGCTGGCTGGGTTGCTGGGACCATGTGCCGGTGCAGTGGTCACTTCCATTGCCTCCGTTCCCCGGGTCTCTGCTGCTGGTGTTCACCTAGGAGCCCACACGGGTTTCCTTCAAATCCATGCAATGTCCTGTGCACTGATGCTCGGTGAGGAGCTGTTTGTCAGGTGTGGTGAAGGATTTGGAAACCCTTTCAGTTCCCAGATGTTGTTTTTTTTGTTGGAACTTTGCCCTTGCAAGTCAGTGCGGCAACTTCTGGAGTCTCAGCTTACAGCTGGAAGCCACAGTTGTGCTGGGCAACCCTCCATCCTGTGTGTATCACACAAGATACACACAAGATATGACCTGGCTGGGCCAGAATTAATCTGTCAGGAAACGTTCAGGCTGGGGCTTCTAGACAGCAACAGAAAGGTCACCACAGAGTTTATCCTGTTCCTCTGTTGCATTTACCAACACGTTTTGAACGCACACCTCTCGACTTACTCAACTTCATCCCACTGTATCTTGTTGTACCTTTGTCAGGTACATGGAAAGGCACTCGGTGCTGTTCCTCTTCTACTCACAGCTACTTACTGTTGTAATCACCCCTTCATTTTCTCTCAGATAAGACAAACAGACTCAGCTCCTGGACATTTTTGCTATAGATCATTTGTGGCTCTTCTCTGAGCCTGCCTAAATCCACCAACTGTCTATGGGCCAGAGAACATGATGTGGGATTCCAGTCCCTGCTGCTTGTTCAGGCGCCAGATATTTTACTTCTGACCTTGGCATTGCAGCGCAGAGGAGGTACATACTACCTGGTTTGGACAAAGATGTCCCCCAGGGGACTCTGCTGGGAGATGGGAGTGTGTGTGGGTGCGAGTCCAGCAAGAGCTGTGGGTGCCTAAGGTTGGAAGAGAATCCCTTGCTCTGTCTTACTGCATTTCTATACTGTTAACAGTTTAAATTCAGCGAAGAGTTGACCCTGTACTGAGCTGATCTCTGTCTTCCCTTAGCCACCCGAACGGCAGATTGTGGTAGGGATCTGTGCCATGACCAAAAAGTCCAAGTCAAAGCCCATGACGCAGATTCTGGAGCGTCTGTGCAAGTTTGAGTATATCACGGTGGTGATAATGGGGGAAGATGTTATTCTGAACGAACCGGTGGAGAACTGGCCCTCCTGTGACTGCCTAATATCGTTCCACTCCAAGGGTAAGAAGTCTGTAGCAGTCCTTAGCCTACTCAAGATCCAGGGAAGGGACCTTCCCCTCATTTTCCCCCACCCTCTCCTGTATTTCAGGGTTCCCTCTGGATAAAGCGGTTGCTTATGCCAAGCTGTGCAAGCCCTTTCTGATTAATGACCTCGATATGCAGTATTATATCCAGGACAGGTAGGTCTCTCTGATCCACTAAAGCCCCTTCCCTCTTCCTTTGTTTGATCCCTCTCGTGCCAGAGCCCAAACCCGCTGCTGCGCCTTTGGGTTTTGAGCGGTGTTCGGGTGGGGGCTGACAGGGCTGCAGCCCTGGGGGAAGAACTGCAGCTTCCTCACTGACACAGGGTGAGAAGAGGTTCTGCTGCATCGCCCGGCCCGGGCGTTGGGCAGCCCAGCGGGACAGGGCAGCCTCGGGAGGGCGGATCTGGGCGGGTGGCGTGTGCTGGCTCTGTTGCGTTGTGCCCGTAAATGAGCGTCCGTGTTTAGGCCAGGAAGAGATTTACTCTGGGACATCTCTGTCTGGAGCAGGACTGGACATGCCCCGTAGGTCTTACTGGAGAGCGTGTGCTCAGAAGCATTTATACTCTGTCTTGAGGCTTTCTTTTTGTGTTCATTTGACTTTGTTGTCAGTGGGAGCAAGACCTGGTCTCTTCTGACACTGCTTCTGTGCTCTGCAGGCGTGAAGTGTATCGGATCCTTCAGGAGGAGGGAATAGACTTGCCCCGCTATGCTGTTCTCAATCGAGACCCTGACAGACCAGAAGGTTGGTGAAAGCCATTTGCACATACTGCACTGCTTGAGATACTCCGCAGAGCACGGGAGCTGATGAGCAGCTTGACGAGGACCGATTCACAAGTCTGTTGTTTTCTGTGCGCAGAGGTCCCACCAGCAAAGCCAGCTGGCGAGCCGGGACTGAAGGCTCTGCACTAGGGCTGCCCACCCCTTCCTCACTTACTGCTGCTGTGCTTTGTCTTCAGAGTGCAACCTGGTGGAAGGAGAGGACCACGTGGAGGTAAATGGAGCTGTTTTCCCAAAGCCGTTCGTGGAGAAGCCGGTCAGCGCCGAAGACCATAATGTGTATATCTACTACCCGACATCAGCAGGCGGGGGCAGCCAGCGGCTCTTCCGGAAGGTGAGGAGAGGGACTCCAGTTCTGGTGTAGGAACCAACAGATCTGTGGCTCGGAGACCACTGTGGCTTCAGAAGGGAGTGTCGGGGCAGGTGAAGGGGGAAGGGAGGTTTTGTGTTGGGGAAATCCAGAATCCTTAGAACTTTTAGTTCAACCCATCTGCTTGGGAACTGCAGGACATATTTCAGGGGTAGTGCTGACTTCACCTTCCCCATGCTCTCTTTGACCCGTGTCCTGTCTGGCATGGACAACTGTGCCCCTTCTTGAGCTGCATGCTTTTTTTTCTGGATCACTTCAGTTTTTCAAGATGATTTTCTATTTTTTTCAGCTTATGTTCCTGTCCTCTAACATCGTTGTTGCCCTTTGTCCCAAACCCGGACACCCTTCTCAGCTTAGTGCAGCTTGCAGATGTGATGGATGCAGAATTTATTCCTAGATTCCACAGGGAGTCTGCCCTTACTCGCTTCCTGCACTTTGCCAGCAAACAGTTAATAGCTGTGATGTGTCTTCTTTCCAATCAGTTACGCATCTGCCATTAATAATCTTAAAGCAGTTGTTTCCTTCGCTACCCTACGGGCCGGCTGTGTCCAAAGCCTTACTAAAAGTGAAAGCAACACCATGCTCTGTCCATAAGATCAGTCAGCTGTCCTAGAAGGAAGTTAAACTGATGTGATTATCACCTGTCATCGTTTCTCATTTGCTCATTGGCTTGGCTCCTTACTTTCTGGCTCTTTATCCACTGGTTTTTGTTCCCTTTCCGTGCAGACTGGAGCCTTTATGATGGTCAATAATAGCTCTCCTCCTCTTTAAAGCCTGGGAAAGGACGTACCTGCTGCCTGTGCTCTGGAGTCTCTTTTGTCCTCCATACGTTAGAGTGCCGCGGTAGCTGGGGGTTCAGAGAGGTGTTCTGCTAATTCTCTACGTATGGGGTGAAAATGGTGATTTTTGTTCTTCCATCTAAGAAAGGGAGCCCGTGGCTTTTCCCTGAGGTGTTTGTGCTTCCAGATTGGCAGCCGGAGCAGCGTGTACTCCCCGGAGAGCAGCGTGAGGAAGACGGGCTCGTACATTTACGAGGAGTTCATGCCTACAGATGGCACTGATGTAAAGGTAAGGAGAAGCCTGGAATAGCTCCTTCCTTCTCCAGGCCTGGCGCAGCTGGAGGTTGTGCAGTCCTGCCCAGGCCTACTTAGATCCTGGAGCGTTTGTTTAGCTGTGAGGTGCTGACTGTGCAGTTTGGACCCTAACGCGGAGAGCGGGTGTTCTGTGGGTCATAGCAGGAGGAAGGCACGAGGCCGTCTGACCTCCTCTCTGTGTCTGCAGTAGAAATGCCCCCTGGCAGCTGCAGACAGGGGGGTGGTCGTGTCGGGTGTGACTGTTTCTGTTCCCAGGTGTACACTGTCGGGCCGGACTATGCCCACGCGGAGGCTCGCAAATCCCCCGCCTTGGATGGGAAGGTTGAACGGGACAGCGAAGGGAAGGAGATCCGCTACCCGGTCATGCTCACTGCCATGGAGAAGCTAGTTGCCCGGAAAGTCTGTGTAGCCTTTAAGGTCAGTGTTTTCTCTTCTATGCAGTCAGGATGCTCCACAAATGTCTGATTTGAATCTCTGTCGTTGTTGAAGCTTGAGCTGTGTTACCCCAATGTGTCTCTGGTGTGGAGTCTTCCATACCTGATGCCAGCGGCTGCCCTTGCTGGCTAGTCACAGCTAGTCCTGCTGGCCACAGCAGTTTGCTGGTCAGAGGTGACTGGGAAGGCAGGAGGGCCTGCAGCAGATGCCTCTGTGCTGGCAGGTGGCTGCTGTCCAGTGTGCACCTGAGCGTTTCCTATCAGATCCTGACTATGTAGCTGCCCATCTGACCTGTGCTTGTCCCACCTTTACTGTTCCCTGGTTGTGTTTGTACAGAAAGCTCGGTCATCTTTTCTTCTGTTTGTTGTTTTTATTATTATTATTACTTCGTTTTCCTAATTTTGATCTAGGTTTGGTGCACATTTATCTGCTATTTCACAGGTCGATGTGTGAGTCTAGGAGCGGTTACATGACATGTTCAGCAGTGTCAGCAGAAGCAGCACTTGGCCAGTTGCTCCTGTGGCTGCTGCAGTCTGCAGCCCATGCAGCTGTGGGCTTGTTCTACCTTGTAGCCTTTTCCATGCAGTGATGGATCGTGTCTTTGCACCTCGTGCTGTCGGTACTTGTGCTCTGAAACAGTTGGACGTAGAGGGAAGAGCAGGAGAACTCGGAACTGCTCTGTCTTAAGGCTTTAGAGCTCTGGGCAGTAGGGGGGTGGCTTAGTCCGGGGGCTCATGCGTTGGGCCTTTGGTACAGCTGTGAGGGTGAAAAGGTTCCTCTGCAGGGCCCGTTACTGCTGGCTGGTGGCTGTGCTTCCACACTTCCCCAGGGCTGGTGAGGCTGGCGTCGAACGGAGGACGGCTGCAGCTCCAGTGGGGCTGGGCTGGGCAGCGTGTGCCCAGCTCCGCGTGTGCCCTGCTTGGCTGGGCGGCTGCTGTCCCCTCTCTGTGCTCCCTCGCAGCCTGCCCGAGTCCCGTGTCCTCTGCTTCCTCACGCAGCAAACCGTGTGTGGGTTCGACCTCCTGCGGGCAAACGGCCACTCTTTCGTTTGCGACGTGAACGGCTTCAGTTTTGTGAAGAACTCCATGAAGTATTACGACGACTGTGCCAAAATCCTTGGGTATGTGAAATTCAAGTTTTGGTAGTGGGTAAGGTAACGCATAGCAAAGTAAAATGACCGTGGAATCCTGCTCAGTGTGTCCGAGAAGTCTGTGGTGGGTCATATGGGGACGTTGTTCAGTGGGTGAAAGTTTGGTTCTGGGAGGAACGGGTTATTTATTTTAGCCCCCGGAGCTCCTGCCTGCATTGGCATTAGCTGTCTGCATCCGCAGCTAGGTGTGTCTTACAGGATGCCAAGCCCACCTGCAGTATCGGTGATGTGAGGGAAACTGGTGTCCCTTTGGGGTACCCTAGCTAGTCCGTGGTGTGGTAGAGATCTCTGCAAGGAAGGTGAGGAGAAGCTGTGTGGCTCTCTTCAAATCTTTCAGCTGCACTGCTAAGGAGGAGGTGGAGGACCCAGGCAACGGAGTGTTTTGTGAGCTCTGTATTCTGATTTCTTCCAGAAATATAATCATGCGGGAATTGGCTCCCCAGTTTCATATTCCCTGGTCCATCCCAACAGAGGCAGAAGACATTCCCATTGTCCCCACAACTTCAGGCACCATGTGAGTACCCGCCATCTTCTCAAAAGAAGGCTGGTGATGGCTGGACGAGGGACAAAGTGCAAACCCTGTGCAAGGGGTAGAGATCACCCAGCAGCATGGTGCTTTCCAGCTGCTGTGTTGGTTGCACATGCACATACCCATGGAAGGGCTTAGCCATGCAACGGTGCTTCTGAACCAAGCTGGTTTTTCCTGGGTCCTTTGAAGCGGTCCTATGAGCATTACACAAGCTGGGCATGAAAACCAGCTTGGCACAATTCAAAATGCTGCTTCTGTAGATTCTGTAAGATCCAGCCTGGTCCTTTCTGCTGCAGATGTGGCTCTGCCGGTCGCATTATTGGGCCGTGGTGCTTTCCCCTGGTTGGAAAGCAGCTGACCTGGTGGTGTCTGCAGTACTTTAGCTGCTTTTACAGCCTCGGCACTTGTGCCTGATTTAGTCTGGGAGAAGTTCTGCCACTGATGAGGAAAGCGGCAGTCGAAAGGATAGAAAGGAAAGAACAAATGGAGAACAACTTTCCGGTGACAATTCTTGAGTGTAGGGGCACGTTTGTGTCTTGTGTTTCCCCAGGATGGAGCTTCGCTGTGTTATTGCAGTCATCCGGCATGGAGATCGCACCCCGAAGCAGAAGATGAAGATGGAGGTGAAGCATCCCCGGTAAGAGTCAGGGCAAGCAGATGCTGTGCTGCTGGGAAGTGAGGAGAGCCCGTTCTCTGCGTCACGGAGCAGCAGAAGGGCTGAGCGTGTGGGAGGCAGTGCTTTTTCTTGGCTCCATTCGAGCAAATGCTTTCTGCCCGGTTGAGGAAAACCCTTTCCTCAAAAGATACTGGCACCTTCTGTGTGAGCACTGGGAGAAGGAGTGGAGGTCTGCTAGGAGCTGTACAGGAAAGCGCCCCACGCGATGGGGAGCTCACGGCTGCTTCCTTCTTGTGCTTGCAGCTGGAAGTGCTTGTTTTTTCCAGAGTTACTGAAGCACAGGAAGGAGGCAGTGGACCTGCTGGCTCTCCCTGAAGAAGAGAGTGAATGAAGGTGTAGGGATGACGGTCCTTGTAGCACTGAAACAGCAGAAAATGGTTCTTTGTTGTCTGTTCAGGTTCTTTGAACTATTTGAGAAATACGATGGCTACAAGACAGGGAAGTTGAAGCTGAAGAAACCAGAGCAGCTACAGGTGAGGGGAGTCCCTTCAGGGGCTGCTGTGTGGGACGTGCAGGTTACATGGATCCCGGCACGAGGCAATTGTCTGGGAGGGTGGGAACCCTCAAAAGGGAACAGTCTGTGCACAAACACTCCCTTTCTTCTCCACCACTCCGTGCATGCTCAGCGGAATGGGAACTGTTCTGGCTGATGTGGAGATGGTAGGATGGGTATGATCTGATGCAGCTTGCCCATCTGTGGTTGTTGCCTCTGGTGAAAGACGGGTCCAGGCCTAGGGAGCAGGGTAGTTGGAGGCACCTGCTTGGTTCTGAAGGGGTCTGGAGCACAGGGTGGGGGTGAAGCAAGCTGTAGTCTGAAAGTTTGTCCTGCCTGAGCTGTGTCTTACGAAATGACGTGTCTGTGATGAGTGTCGGTGTGGACCTGATGCTGGGGGAAGCCATCTGGAGGCCTTGCCAGAGTACAGCGGTGAGTACGAGGCAGAATTGCTGGGTGGCTGAGACTGTCTCCTCTCCAACAGGAAGTGCTGGACATCGCACGGCAGCTGGTGGTGGACCTGGGAACTCACAGCGATTGTGAGATTGAGGAGAGGAAATCCAAACTGGAACAGCTGAAGAGCGTCTTGGAGATGTAAGAGCTCAGGTCTTGGGGCACTGTGAGTTTGTCTCAGAGCTGCGGGTCAGCCTGCAATGTAGGAACAACTGTGCTGTGATGTCCTGGCCAGCTGGCTCCCCACAGGTCAGGGTCTCCTCCATCCCCTGTCAGCAGCTGTACACGAAGGTGCCACGCTCTTAATGTTTCCTCCTTGGCATCAGAACCACTGCTGATTCTTTTTCCAAGGGGTTTGGGTTTTGGCTAAACAGCGTGAGACAAAGCTGGGCTTTCTTTGCTGCGGGAGAGGAACTGGAGTCCTGTAGGGACCACTTTGATATGAAGCATTTTGATAAAGTTGGAGCGGGTCTTGTTTTAAATGAGGTTGTCCTGGTGTCGAAAGTTTGACAAAAGGAGCTTGGAAGACATGAAAAGATGTTTGTGTTCTTTTAGCTTTCTACAGCCGAAATAAAAGACAGTATGGTGGTTTTGGCATCTTAGAAACAAGAAGGGTTCTCTCAGAGCCACAGCTCGCTGCGGCGTACATGGGCAGTGTCAGTGTTCACGCCGTGTCTGTGGAGCAGAGAGGATGAATTTTTGCTGTGATTCCTTCCTCTGCTCCTTCAGCTCATTAAGATGTGGTTATCCTCAGCGCGGCTGGCGGATCGGGTCGTTCTGTGATCTCATTAATTCACTTGCTAAAGATGTAGATAGACATTAACTAAGGCTGATTAAAGCCCCAGCGGGCCATGAGAGCACAGAGTGCTGCCAGCTGAAGAGCCGACAAGTAAATGTATCTTGGAATTTCATCTGGGGGAGTTGTTTGGCTTTTTCTGGGGATGCGTGACAGGTCACAGGGGATGGCAGAAACATTCCTGGTCCGTGGCAGTTGGTGCTGCAGCAGAAAGTCTCTTGCCTGTGCTGTATTTTTGCTGCCTGGGAACCTCTGGGCAAAGGGTGAGCGGAGTTAATTTGTTTCAATCTCCATCCCCCTCTCTCTGTGGCAGGTATGGACATTTTTCTGGCATTAACCGTAAGGTTCAGTTGACTTATCTGCCTCACGGACATCCCAAAGCTGCAAGTGAGGATGAAGGTAAAGAAATGATGTTGCTGCCGTGATCTTCCAGGCCGGTGTTCCAGAGTATCAGCCGCTATCCCACCTCTCTACGCCTCTGGGTGCACAAGCAGAATTAGTGACTCACATCTTATCTTTGAAGGGTTGGGGTGACGCCGAATGTTGTGTACCAGTGTACCCCAGATGGTGCCACAGGGCTTCTGCTTCCAACTTCATCGATGCCAGCCTATTCCTTCACAAAGCAGTGACCCTTAATTTTGTACTTGCTGCTTTGGTTCTGGGGCATTTGGGGTCAGACTTGTGTTGAGAACACTCTGCGAGGTGCTGATGACAATCGCTTCTTCCTCCCCTCCTGTCCCCCTGCGAACTCAGCTTTGAGATCTGATGTAGTGAGTACCTGTTTGTCTCCTAGAAGCTCGCCGAGAGTTTTCCCCATCCCTTCTCCTGGTGCTTAAGTGGGGAGGAGAGCTGACGCCAGCAGGAAGAGTCCAGGCAGAAGAGCTGGGGAGAGCCTTTCGCTGCATGTACCCGGGGGGCCAAGGCAAGCCTTGACCCCGTGTCGCCTGCCCTGTCCTGGGGCCGGGCCAGCCTCCCCCACCGCCAGCAGGAGGGCTGGTCAGCCCCCTGTGGGCCTTTGCTGCCGCGGCGACCCGGGTTATCACTGCTTCG
>JANHFX010023275.1:0-11325 GCA_027560015.1 Chloroceryle amazona | reverse complement strand
ATCAGTCTTAAGCAATAATCTATTGCACAGTATGTAGCACTCACACTTGCAAATTACCTAAGTAAAACAAAGAAAGGCCGGGAGCGCGCTGCCGCCACGGAGACCGGCGAGGCGGGACTGGGGAAGGCGGCGGAGAGGGGGGGTCCCTGGAGGGGCTGCCCCTGGAAAGGGCGATGACCGTGCCGGGGGCGCGGGGGAGGGATTAGGTGCGGTTTCTGGTTGATGTCAGTGCTCAGAATAGCCCCCGCCTGAGTGGAATAACCCTGACTTGCCTCCTGCGGGAAGAGGGGCAGTGCGGATGATGCCTGCACGGGGCAGCTGTATTCAAAGAGCAAGGGTGAATTCGCTGAACCTTGGGTTTCAGAAAGGACTGAGGAAAAAGGGGTGAGAGTTATTCTGCTTTGCCTGTAGGGCTGATGATATGCTTTTTTTTTTTTCTTCTTCTTCTTAGGAAATGGAGGAAAAAAAGTGTGTTGATGGACACAGGAAAAGTATAACCTGTTCCAGTGCCATGAAGTGGACTAATGGGGAAATTTAAGAGTTTGAAAGTTTGGATGAGAGGAGAGTGGAAGGAATGATGGAAAGGAACAAGGGAAAGAACATTCTAAGGGGAAACAAGAAAGTTACTCATGAGAAGAGGAAGGAATAGAGAATGAGTTTTCAAGTACAGGTGATAATAAGAAAGTCAGATGGATACAGTTATTGTTAGAGAAACCCAAGAATACTTCCCTCAAGCCAGGAGCTGCTTGCATAAGAAAAAGGTTAAGGATTTATGGGCTGATATTGAGAAATACTGCTTGAGAAATACTTGTGGGAATTTGTATGGTTTGTGCATGAAGTAAAAAGATAGATTCATGAGGAAGGGCTATACCTGGAAGCATAATAAACTTATTACAGAAAAAGGCAGGCAGAAAGAAAGAGCGTGAAATATAGAGCAACTTTTTAAGCAGAATAGGAAAAAAACCAAAACCCCAAACCAAAAAACCCCACAACACACACACACAAAACCAAATCAAACCAAAAAACCACAAACCCCTCAGAGATTAAAAAATCATTGAGTAGATGAGATTCAGGAAAGTAGTAGGAAACATGGATTTTATGCATTCCTTATAAGTAAGGATAGGGTGTATGTTAGAAATAGTGCATTTCATTAGAAATCTTCAAAGCAATCCCATGTTCCAGCAACAGGTACATTTGTCTTTTTTGTTTCAAAAACATCTTACATATAGCTTTCAGCTCAGCTCTTTGCTTTTTGTGTTCATTCTTTAGGTCTTCTTCAGGTCTTCTTCAAGGTTGTTCCAGTAGGCATCACTAAATAATAACACCTACCCCACATTTTCAATCCAGTTTGGATTTCTTTGTTGTTACCTATCAAGTATATAGCTTAAGAATGTAGTAAAATAGCACTAACTTATTTCCTCTGTTCCCTAAACATTTTTTTTTACTATTAGTGGTTGCATAAATTCAAGGACCCTTTGTATTCAGTACTCTAGGTCCACTTTGCAAAAAGTTTATCTTTTTTGTTCTTGTTTTCCCTATAGCCCTGAATGGCAACAATGATCATGAAAAGAACCTGTTTAAACCCTTAACTGAAAACATAATACTGCACAAACTAAAGAATCCCTCTATGTGTTCAAGGACAGTGTGTCAGTGCCGGTGCTCTACAGAATCAGTGTAGAATACTTCCTTTGTATATTCAGAACAGTTGATTCTTATCTTTCCCCTTAAAATAACTATTCAGCAAGGCTGCTTCTCCAGGTGCTGGTTATCTTTGTGCATTCTATACTTCAACAATGAACTGGTCTAACATTCATTTATTTGGACTGAGGCAAGGGCATTTTTCTTTAGATGTTATTAGTTAAAACTACCAGCACAAACTCTCCAATTCTCTAATAAGAACAGTTCTATTAATTATAAATATAGACTATACTTCAGATATGCAGAGTTCGAACTTCTCAAAATCCCCATTGGAAAAGCAAGCACTTGCTTCTGCTTTCAGTAGCAACTTTGCTGTTGCATAATTTTGTTTTGCTAAATATAAATGTTGTCTTCAAGCTTTTGAAAATTTTCCTGTGGACAGTGTTGAATATTAAAATTCACTCCTCCGAGTGAATTAATACCAGTCGCCTTGATTTATGAAAAGTTCCCGCTCACAAACCACTCAAGCACATCCTGTTGACTTCAATGAGATTAGAAGCGTAAAAGCACAATTAGTTTTTAATCACGAGCACTGATAAAATATTCCTTAAGTGTTTTAATTCACTATTGTTTTAACTGCCATCTTTTCATGCTTTCCATGTCAATACTAGCAGACTTACCTGCCAGTATGCAAAGCTGAGCAAATGGCTATGTCCAATCTTTAGAAGATCTTTATGATTTCACTTAATACTTCTGGTAGGTACAGTAAATTGAATGGTGAGACCTGTTTGAACATCCATTTTAAAATGAAATCCATAGAGTGCCACTGAGGTATGAATCTGTCTCTTTCTCCAGTCCAACCACTACTTAGGCATATTTGGAAATGAACCATATGTATTTGTGAGATTGAGAGATGTTCAACAGGAGTAGCCTGGGAATCAAAAATACTTTAAAGTTACTGGATGATCCGAATGGGGTTCATAATGGGGTTTAATTTTGTCCCTAAAATGGGGATACTTGCAAAACCGTGTATTTGTATTCAGCAAGAGATAAACAAAGGTCCCTTTTACAAAGCAGCTCATTTTAATGACAGTTTATGTAACTGCAAGATCATGAAGCTTTTCTCAGCAGTATTCCTACAGAGAAGCCAGTGTCCAGATATGAATTGAAGGATAATTGAATGTAATTTCTAGTGTGACAGAGTTCCTGTGGAACGTTAAAACAAACTAATCATAGTGGTATTTGTAAGAAATAGTTATTATCATTTTAGTGTGCCCAATCCTGAACATGCTATGGTTCAATACTTTTTAATGATTATTCTCTAAGAAAGCTGCTGAGAAATTTGAAAGGTTTCTGAAAATTGCTCGAAGAACATTATAGTCTGAAATATTTTTCTAACATAAAATTAAAGCAGCTCAGCTTGCAAAACCAGAAAGGTTTAGAGATGTCTTTAGACACCTTTGTGATGGAAAGAAAAGATTGCCAAGTGAAGGTAATTTTTTAAATAAGTAGAAGTAGTTAAATTAGCAAATTAGTAAAAGTAAAATTAGCAAGTAAAAGTAAATTAGGAAGACTGGAACCTGATAAAAGATGAATTAAAAATAGGGTTAAAAAAAAATCCTACTGTGGAGCAATTTAAAGACTGAATTAACTAAAGAGGAAGCAGAACCGGTCACCATTTAAGGTCTTTAAATCTAGGTCAGCATTATGTTCTGGGTTTGATCCAGAAGCCGCTGGGTAAAATTTGATGAGCCTTGAGATTCAGAAGTTCAAATCAGGGATGGCTCCAATGTTAAAATATGTGAATCTTTAAATGTGTAATGTTTTGTCATGATATATTCAGCTACAAAGTTATTTACTTTCTTAGAAAAGCAATGCATTGACCTTGCAAACATTAGATTGACTTCCAAGATGAGAGTTGAAAACCACATATATCATAATTGTAGTGAATAAAGGTCTCGCTTTTGTGGTCTTTACCACACTTGTATTGCCAGTTTGAATATTCCAGCATTTTAAGATGGTGTTGTTATGGGATATGACATCACTGTAGTTTTAGATCCTGGTTTTACTGAGACATGTTTGATTATGTTAATTAATCTGGCTTTCTCAGTACACAGGATTCCCCAGGATGTAATTCATTCAAGTGTGAAACCCCAGAGGCTTTGACCTATTACTAACCACAAAACTACAAATAGAATAGATGTTCTTCAATAAACACAATCCTAAACCAGAAAGGCCAACTTTCAGATATGGTAGGTAAGTCACTACAAAACAAAACAAAACAAAAAAGTACCATCTAGTATACGTCAATAAGCAACAAAAGGCTTAGCAATGTATTTCAGTCATTGAAAATAAAGCAAGGAGCCTGTATAAAAGCACTTGGCAGTTTTCTCTGTAAGAAATATAGGTGCTGACCACAAGGCTGTAACATGACACTCTTAAAAATGTACAACCTCGAAATCAGGTCTTGGGGTGACTAAAATAAATAGACTTTTCAGTCTGTTTTCTTGACTGTTGGCTGTTGCATTTAATCTCTGGATGCATACAAAGAAATTGCTTCTACTTCATGGTTATTTGAATTGTCAGTCTTTTAACACACTGAAATATTACCATTAGACTGAATGTGGTTTTCTTCAGATATTTTTTCTTCTTAAGCACACTCCATCTTAAGCATTAATTATCTTAATTTAGATGGAGTTCCCCAGTTCTAATGGCAACTGATGTTCTTGTGTTCATCATGTTCTGTTCTAACTATATGACAAGCTAAACTCTGGGGAGGTTATAGTAGTAGCAGAAATTAAAATGCAGAAAAATGGTCTATATTCACTCCCAGTGCTAGAGCTCATCCAATGTTAGTAAAAGGAGGTATATTTCAGATTAATAACATATCACATGTACATATCAAGGATATATATAGCAGAATTGGAAAATATATTGATAGAGGGAGAACAGACTGGAAGCTTCAATGAAAAACCCCACAGTCTTGTAAATAATGTGTATACATAAATGTACCAACTTGAAATTATATAATATCTAATTATAATATTATTATATATTTGTCATTTTGCTTACAAAATGTGTGAGTACATATTCACTTCATATGAAGACAGCTAAGCAAGGGTATAAATACAATGTAAATCTGTTCTCTGTAAGTAGTCATCACTGAAAAGAAGTGCTGAGGTGTAGCTGGTATGTTTATATTCACTGCAGTGTCTTGACTGCCTTGGAGCAAAATCTGGTCTTTTCTTTATGTGCTTATAAGCAGACTTTCTGTTAGATAATGAGAGTCGATGGGAAGTCAGTATTTTCTCTACATTTTACAAAAAAGAACAGAACAAATAGTGGTCTAAAAAAGGGGCAGAAACACCTGTGAACCATTGTGCAAAGAGTCCAGTCAGAAGCAGAAAGATTTTCAAAGTAATTTCATACTTTGTTATTAGCTCCCTTTATTAAGGCTTCAATCCATTAAACACTGTAGCTCAAAGCATGTGAGCTGTTCTGCTGGAGTCAGAGGCCCTGTGAATGTTTTGCTGGCTTTAGCCTCAAGGGAGACAGTTCCTGCTAGTTAGTGAGCACTTCTATTTTTTTTTTTTTATATATATAATTACTCCTTGTAATCATAGCAGAATGATGCTTAAATACCCAGAGTAGCCTGCCATTTTCCCACTGTGAAGCTTTAAACTTCTTCCATTTTTTTGAGTGCTGCTTTTCTTTCTATGCCTATGGGATAGTTTTGCATGTAAAAAAAAAAAAACAAAAAACTACTTTAAGAGGAAAATTGTACCAGTATAAATTAACTCCCATAGATTTTGATGTTAGATATAGGGGATTTATGTATGACATTTTTGAGATCTGCTGGTGCTGAGCTACCTGTTTCTACTCGAGTATTTTACTTGAAAATTTAAAAAATACCCCTTTCAAATAAGCACTTGAGTGCCCATGAACAGATGCAGCAAAATCATTAGTGACAGCAGGTGTATGTGAAATGGAAGAAATCAAAATGGGGAGCCCAGACTTTCTCATCCTGCTTTACACATCTTGCTTCTTATCCCTACTTTACACCAGTTTTCTCACTCATCTCGGTGAGTATACATATTTTGCAGCCTGTCTGGAAGCTAATAAATAGAAGTATGAATTTAAGGAGAGACTGAACACTAAAGATGTGGATCAAAGTGGAAAATCTCCGACTAACTGTTCTCTCTCTATCACTATGCTCTGTGCCCAGCTCCAATGTTTGTATTGACTGTAAATACTACGTCTATCGTAAGGACAGAGAAAGGACATAAAACTATCAGGAAGATTATGAGCTATGTAAGTGGCCAATAACTCTATTAATTCCTGTATGACTTAAATAACTTGCATGATATCCTTTATAATAATGTGGGAAATGATTCAGAAAAGTAAGACCTGGTGTAGCTTAGTTTGATAGATCAGCTTATAAACAACACTACTCAAAAGTGTTTTTTTGAGCTGTGACTGAAAACCAAACTATTTTTGTCCATGTTTTCCTTGGTAGCTCTTCTTAAACACATTTTGAGATCTATTGACTTGTTTCAGCTGATTTACTTGTTGGAAAATGTATTAATCTGGTGGTAATTCGTTATCTAAAACTGGTTATATATATATTACTTTTTATAAGGAATAAGTGCTTGGCAACGTGTTTGGATTTGTTTGCAAGGGCTTGGACAACTGGATCAGTTGCATTGAGGTGTAATTATGCATCATCCATTAGGAAGCTAATGAAGTTCAGTAAGGGCAAGGGTAGAGTCCTGAACCTGGGGAGGAATAACATCATGCACCAGTACATGCTAGGGGTTGACCTCTGGAAAGCAGGTCTGTGGAGAAGGATGTGGGAGTCCTGGTGGATAATATGTTAGCCATGAGCCAGCAATGTGCCCTTGTAGCTAAGAAGGCAAATGGTATCTTGGGGTGCATTAAGAAGAGTGCGTACAACATGTTGAGGGAGGTTCCCCTCTACTCTGCCCTAGTGAGGCGAAATCTGGAGTATTATGTCCATTTCTGGCCTCCCCAGTTCAAGAGAGACAAGGAACTACTGGCTAGATTCTAGTAGAGGGCTACAAAGATGATTAGTGGAGCGTCTCTCTTACAAGGAAAGTCTGAGAGACCTGAATCTGTTTAACCTGCAGAAGAGAAGGCTGAGAGTGGATCTTATCAGCATCTAAAGGGTGAGTATCAAGAGGATAAGGCCAGACTCTTCAGTGGTGCCCAGCAACAGGACAAGGGGCAACAGACACAAACTAAAACACAGAAAGTTCCATCTGAACATGAGGAAAAACTTCTTTACTGTGAGGGTGACAGAGCCCTGGAACAGGCTGCCAAGAGAGGTTATGGAGCCTCCTTCTCTGGAGGCAGTCAAAACCCACTTGGATGTGTTCCTGTAAGTCATAGCTTGAATATGTGCACGTTCTAAGTTGGAGACAAATACTTTCAGTTTAGTGATCCTTGTTCATTTTCTCATTTTTGTTGAAATCTACTGCACTTTAAAATTCTGGTTTCTATAAAAAGGCTACGGTTGTTCTTGATCTGAATCCATAGATGTCAGGAAGAAGGACTTAAAGCATCAAAGTCAATGGTGCATGATATTTCAAAACTATGTGTGTGATAATAGCAAGCAATTTCACATAAATAATTTTCATCATTGACATCAGGTCCTGAAGATAAAGGATTGCAATGGTAGTAGCAAAAGATTGATTTTTTTCCATTTCAAAGTAAATGTTCTACATTTAGCAACTTTACTTTTATCGCTGATTTCAGTATACTCTTATATTGGCATAGTTTACTGATGGAATTCGTTATCATTTATTACTATGATATTAATTTTACTAGTAATTGCTAAATGTGATCAATGCGTTAAAACCTAGCAAATTACACAGCATTCAAATGTCAATGATTAATCATGCTTATGGTTATTTAGTCTTATTTTCACTTTATGTTTATCCTATCTTCCACTTAGTATTTTCACACAGAGTGCTTTCATTAGGCTTGACTGATGTCTCTGGGACAGAGAGGAGGACTGTCCTGTTCAGTCTGCTGTCAAAATGACCCAGGCAGAAATATACTGACAGAAGTGTTTGATATTACTTATGATTCTATCCGTCTGAGTGTAGTAATCTATTAAAGATGGTTGAGACAGCTTGAAATAATTTGGCAATGCCAATAACCATGCTATGGTGATGCTCTGCCTTGTTGTGCTGGGAAGGGACAGAATATACACTTGCTTGATAGTACTAATTACTTAATGAGAACCTTTGTTTCTGCAACAAAGCGTGTGTACTGTGAACCTGAACATAGGTCTGGAAGCTGACTTGTGAGACATCACAGAATTCCAGAATCTTCATGGTTGGAAAGGGTCTCCTAGATCACCGAGTCCAACCATACCCATAACAAAAAAACACAGCTATTTTGGGTAATCACACCATGAAAAGTTACCCACAGTTTGACAAACATACATTACATTGTAAAAATATCTTGCCCTTTTTCTCCTGCTGCACCTGGAGGGGTAGTATCTCATTCATTTGATGCTTAGAATTTTTTTCTAATTTCAAACCCTGGCAAGTTTAAATTCATATACCATTTTCAGTTTGATCGGTTGGGTTTTGTGTTTGTGGGTTTTTGCAACAATATTATTCCTTTCTCTCCTTTGTTTTTACCTCAGGAAATGCATTTACCAAATGGACCAAGCTTGCTCAGTCTCCTGAGTAGCTTTTCTCACCTTTTTCCAACTTTGAATGTCTCTTTCTCAAAACTAAGTGATGAGAATAAAATGCAATATTCTGCACAAGGTCAATTCAGGACTTTATAGAATGCAACTAGTACTTCCCTAAAAATATAACTTGTCCAGTACACGGGGAAACACCAAGAGAATGTACTGGACATGCAGTATTCATTTGGAACGAAATCAAAGCAAATAAACAAAAATATCCCTGTTCATAAATTTTGTACTGGCTTGTTAGGTTTTATTTTAGATGTATTGCTTATCTTGGTCCTTCATTTGTGTTCTTCAGAACTCAAGAAGTCTACTGGATTCAGTGGCTTTTAGTTTAAAACAATTTATCAATAATTTCATTGTATCCTGGCAGGTACTGCAGTGATCAGTAAATGATCAGAAGACTACGTACAGAACCATAAGGCTAGATTCTTGGTGCAGTGCAAATGTGCTATTGGTGCCAGTTTTAGTGTCTGTGTTAAGTCCTCTATTGAGTTTCCAAGTGGTAAAGCAAGACCGCCAAGGTTCTCTTTCCCTGCTTTAGCTCCTGCTGTTGTTCTCCTGAAAACATTACCCCAAGCATGAGTATGGACACAGATGCTGCTACAGTTTGATAAGGTTCACAGCGAAGAGAAAAGGGGTCAGCATGCAAAAAAAATAGTCTGTTTCTTTCAAAGCATATTCAAAATTGCAGCAAGGGCAGTCCAGCTGCATAACAGCCTTCAATAGTGTTCCTATTACTTAAAGATTCATTAAGTGACTTTCATTTATCTGATGTATTTCAAATAACTGGGAATTCTGAATAGGCAAAGAGTAACATTTCAGGCTTCTAAACAAGTGCCCTGAATGGTGTGGTGTGATCCTGTACTCTCATGTCAGGGTCCTGTGCAAACTAGTAAGTATATAATGACCCTGTCACAGTCTCGTCTGGGGCCACCAGCCATACTCAGCATCAGGAGGGACATAAGATTCTATCACTTTTTCTGTTATTTCCACCTTTCACTTAATAAACTCATTAACCAGCTTTAAGTGTCAGCGCCTTTCTTAGTGAGATCCCAAAAGACCCAATATCTCCTCAATGCTGAACAACCCTGCACATAGGTCCAGGAGCCCCATTTAAGCTCAAGACTGAGCCTTCAGTCCAAGCCTGAGCTATGTTGTAGGTGTGCCAGTTTCCCATCCTGTCTCTTGCTGCTCCAGGCTGGAAGTGTGTTGTCGCCTTTTCTTCTGTCCCCAGTTTGGTCCATCTCCTGCTGCCCCTTGATGGATATCCTCACTGGACATGGTTCACCCTGTTCCTAGCATGTGACTCTGCCCACTCTGGGTGATGTGGGACTGCACCTCATTAGAGAGTCCATGGCTTGCATTGGGTATGCTCTTGGCCCCTGTCTCACCTTCCCTCTGGGGCCAGCCAGCCACTGCAGCTCCCTGATGCCTTGATATACATGTTGCACGAAACCTCTAAGCTTCTAGGAAGATGAAAACTCTCTGTGAAAGTGCATTGAAAAGTTGGTATGAAGACTCAGCAACACTGTATGCAGCTCATTGTACCCATATCCATGGTTTGATGATTTAAAAAAATATGCTAGTGATGGCAGGTCTCAGATAATATATTCTCCATTGGTTTATTCCTCTCACGTCAGCTTCAATGGTATAGATTTGTGGCTAGTTTTCAAACAAGAAGTATTAATCAACTTGATATGCCTGGCTGAATTTAATTCTTTTTTTTTTGTTCAGTACTAATACATATTTATTACTGCAGAAAAGTATAATACAAAAATATGTGAGTCGTGTACAATATTTCTCTGATTTGAATGCTGATATGCTGTTCATACAGACACCATACAAAGCCACAGTTTATTGATGATGAATACCACTTTATTGAAACTTTAATGAGTATCATGTCAAAGCATAAACAAAATTTAAGATGTTTATTCAAAACACATGTAAAATTCATAAACATCCTAAAGCACACACTAAGTTGTCTCCTATAAAAGAAGAGTTTTGAGAAAAACTTCTGATAATAAAGTATTGCAATGTGGCAATCTGGATGTGCCTCCAGATTTTTTTGTTTCCAACCACAGCCCCAACCACTCTACTTTAATTCCCACTCCAGCTGGAGGCCAGCACAACTCGAGGCAGAAGCAGACATTCAGCAGGTGAATTAAATGAAGCCGTTACCAAGGTAACTTAAAAACCTGGGCCCAGCTACTTCTCTTTTCCTTGTATTAGGAAGCACACATCAGATATGCCCTTCTGGTGTTCTAACCTGCTCAGGCTGACAAAGGTATTTAACAGGTTAAGTAAGGGTTTTCTTTATGAAATGTTTCCTATTGCTGGGCTGCTATTTGTTCCTTGTATTAAATCTCCCCTCAATCTACCCCTCTACTGAAGCTTTTACTGTCTTATCCCTTATTTCATGCTTACAGTGTCTGTAGTTCATATTTGTGGAAAGGATTCTGTTTAATTAGCTGGGTTGGTTTTTTGTTGTGGTGGCTTTGTAGCTTGTTTGTTTTTTCCAAACCAAACTTTAGATTTTAGTCTTTAGATTTTTCTCTTACTTAATGCTCTTTACTTAAGCATCTCCAGCTAGTGTGGTTCATCACTGAAATATAGATGTGGTGAGAGAAAGTACATATTAAAAAGGGCTTGTAACATGACTGTTTGTGTTAGTCCAGCAGCACTTAAGTCAGTATTGGTTTTGTGCCTATATTTTGATGCTATTTCTAGGAGTTGTTTAGCATTACCTTTCTTCCTGGTTTTACTTTAAATGAAGACTGTTTAGATGACTCCACCTGCAGTTTTGATCCGAAACAATAAGGAAGTGCAAGTAAGAATAGATTTAAGGAGTGTTGCTCATTGAAGTGATGTGAACAAACAAGAAAGTGTGTTGCTGGCTAGGGCCTGGCGGCCGGAAGATATCGCGATGTACGGGAAGCTAGGACCCCTCTCCCTACAGC
>JANHFX010023274.1:45747-57666 GCA_027560015.1 Chloroceryle amazona | reverse complement strand
CCAAAGTTGTGCTTGAAGAATCTTCAGCTTCCTGATAAAAAACACATACCCCCCCAAAGTCATCAGTTCTCTCTCCCTTCTGCCCCTCAGTCTCTCCTATGTATTAATTTTAATATCTAGGTTTTCTACTACATTCACTTTCTAAAGGTACCTCTACCATACTACACTAATGACTTTCTGTATACAATCTGTCTAGTCTTTAATTATATATATGTATATACATTAAAATCAAAACAACTCATCTCTTGATCCCTCTCCTAAGTGTCTCCTAGCACACATTTTGCATCAACAATAAAACTGAAAAGTATATTTATACCATGTTTTTTGGGTCTTGGATTTTAGCTTTTGTTCCCTGCTGTTTAGTATCTACTTGCTTAAAAGATGGTATTGAACCCACATAAACTTTACTTGAGAAGCAGGGAAAGAGCAGGAATCATTTGATAGAAGGGAAGCATCCCATTCTGTCAGTAGTATTGGATAAGCCAAAGGAAGGTCAGTGGAAGGACAATGAAAGCTCTTCGGTAGAACCATTTAGACTCTGAAGGACTCAGCTAGTTTACACATCACACAGTTGATGTCATGAAATAGGCATGCTTTAGGCCATATTCTGAGGACTGCAGAATGAGATTTTGCTGAGTACTCACTGCAGCAAGAAATGAAGGAGAACTGTATAACCAGTTTCTGAAATCTTATTGAACCTGAACTCCCCCTGCTGATATCCTGTAAAGCTGGCTGTGGAGCACAGCCTGTCCTCAGAGACATTCTAGGTGGTCTTCACTTGTGTGGGGAGGAAACAGCAGCACATTTATAATTAACCACTTGAATTGGACCCCTGGCTCAACTGGCTATTTGAATATGTGTTTGCAGCATTATAATTTTACTTTTGCATATGGATTGGAGAAAAAATAAAAATTAAAATTAAAAAAAAAAACCAGCAGAGTAAGGGTCTAAGAAAGCAGAAAAGTAGCCCAGAACAGTTGATGGAGAAGCTCCTGCTCATAAAACAAGCCTTTCAGTCATCCGTAATATCAATCCCTTTGTGGCAAATAAGAAATGAGATTTAAATAGGCTTTGTACCCCAGATGAAGAGCAGAAGGTTAAAACACCTTAAAGTAAGCAAAATGTGCTGTGGAAACCTGAAGAATTAGATTGGAATGATATGCTTAACTGTTGAGAATATCCAATCCAAAACTCATTTGACTCCATGGGAGCCCTCTATGGTCTTTCAGTTAGGCCTTAATATCAAACAAAAAATGTTGTCAGTTCACAGAATTCTCACCTTTACTGTAGCTGACACAGGAGAAATATTCCCATACTGGACATGCTTACGGAGATGATTACAGATGGCTCGAAGAGTTGGATGAACTTCCACACAAAATTTACATTTGTAGCCAACTACTTTTCTCTCCTTAAGTTTTGAAGCATCTTCCAATTGTCCAAAAGCCTATTGAAGCACATGAGCATAAATCAGTTATACTAATGTAATAGTGAAACATGCTTCTGACATCTCTTTTAGGAATATACCCAGACCAGATTTTACACCTTAAGGGAAATTGCATTTAGTGTACATGGTGTATTGGGTCTGGTTTGGTTTGAGTTAATTTTCCCCATAGCAGGTATCATAGTGCTGTGCTCATAATGGGAACTAGAAAGGTGTTGATAAGAAACCAGTGTTTTAGCTACTGCTGAGCAGGGATCCCACAGCATCAAGGCTGTCTTTCCAACATTCCCCACCCCTCACCTCCAAAGGCCAGTAGGCTTGGGGTGGGTAAGAGCTTGGGAGAGGACACAGCTATGACAATTGACCTAAATTGACTGAAGGGATATTCCATACTATATGACATCATACTCAGCAATAGAAACTATAAGAATCATAGAATCATAGAATGGTAGGGGTTGGAAGGGACCTGTGAAGATCATCGAGTACAACCCCCCTGCCAGCACAGGAACACAGCCAGGCAGGTCTTGAAAGTCTCCAGAGAAGGAGACTCCACAACCTCCCAGGGCAGCTCTAAGGGGCCATTGACTAGTTGTCTCAAACGTCACTCCTACAGGGGAAAAACATTTCTTGTAAAGACACTTTGTGGGAGTTTCTTGTTTCAACATTGCTAACCACAGAGGAACACCATCAACCATTAACCACAGAGGAACACCATCAACCGTCGACCTCGAAAAGTGCCACAAAAGAACATGGTTAAACGGCACCTGCCTACCACCACCCCCATTCCTCAAACTGTGCATGAGCCTGCACCTGGGGTCATTAGCCTCTCTTTCAGAAACCACCGAAAGACCCCTCAGTGACAGTACTGGTCATGCGCATCAGCCACAGGAGTGATGTAACGTGGGGGCAAGGCGATGCAAAGCAGTTCCAAGAAGTAATTGACTATCTCCTGGAAGAGGAGGGGACATGGAGAATAAATAATGGATACATGGACTGAAAGACAGAAGCTTCTGCCACTGAGAGTCCAGCCAACAGGACTCCATAGGAACATGTGGGTGGTACGGTAATTTATCCCTCTTCTTCTTTCCAACATTGTTTTACTCTTCTCTTCCTTTCTCTTCCCTTCTCTTCTCTTTAGCTTTCTTTGTAAGAGCACTAATAAAGTGCTATTTGCTGCCAAGTGTTATCTGACCTGTTTGTGTCTTAATTTCACCCCAGAGTAGTCCTTGGAGTCCTCGGTTATATTGGGGACCAAATCAGACCTTAACAGCAGCCTGTTACAGTTCTCTGTCACTCTCACAGGCAAGAAGTTTTTCCTCATGTTGAGGTGGAACTTCCTGTATTTCACCTTGCAACCATTACCTCTCATCCTATCACAGGGCATGACTGAAAAGAGACTGGCCTCTTCTACTTGACACCCACCTTTCAGATATTTGTAAACATTAATAAGATCCCTTCTCAGTCTTCTATTTTCCAGGCTAAACAGCCTCAGGTGTCTCAGCCTTTCCTCATAAGAGAGATGTTCCAGTCCCTTTGTAAGTTTCCATTGGACTCCCTTTAGTATTTCACTGTCTCTCTCTTGAAATGGGGAGACCAGAACTGAACACAGTACTCCTGATGTGGTCTCATCTCACTAGTGCAGAGTAGAGGGGGAGGAGAACCTCCCTCGACCTGCTGGCCACACCTTCCTTTATGCACCCCAGGATACCTTTGGCCTTCCTGGACACAAGGGCTCATTGCTGTTCCATGGATAACTTATTGTCCACCAGAATGTCAAGGTCCTTCTCCATGGAAAGAGGAGGAGGTGGGAGAATTCATTATTATGATGTTTGTCTTCCAGAGCAACCACTATGTGTACTGAAGCCTTATTTCCCAGGAAGTGGCTGAACATCTCCTGCTGAAGGTAAGTATAGAATAAATCTTTTGTTTTCCTTTGCTTCTGCATGCATTCTTTGCTTTTGCTTTATTAAACTGCCTTTATCTTGACCCGTGTGGTTTTTCCATCTTATTTTCTTTCTCCACCTGTCCTGCATTAAGGAGGGGGAAATAATAAAGCAACTTGGTGGGCATCTGGTATCCAGCCAAGGTCAATCCACTACAACATGCTACTGTGAAAAACTTCAACCTCAGTTTGTGCTGACTTCCATTAAAGCCCTCAAAATAGGTAGACAGAACATACAAAAGAAAACCTTTGAGTTTCTGCATAATAGTAGTCTCCTAGAAGACCGTTCATTATTAACTTACAAGACCAAGCCATGCATTTTCATGGTTCCATTATGCCCAACTGTAAGCTTTTCTACAGCAAATAGAGTTACTCCAGATGAGAAGGGTACAGAAAAGAGTAGCAGAATTTGGTCTCCTTTTCACAGGAACACTTGTCCAAAGCTTGAAGTTATTGGATAGATGAACATAAACATCAGGGTTTTTATCAGAAAATGTACTGAAATACATAAGCTTGAGAAGGAAATTGGAGTGTTATTTCAAGGTACATTGATGAGCAGTAGAATGGGACATTTGCCAAAGAATATATGAGAAAGTAAACAGCAGCCTTGCAATAGAAGAAAAAATGTCAAATACAGATAGCTATCCATAAGGATAAGAGGAAGGAAGAAAGGGAAAATCCTGAAGGAAACAGCTGTAAGGAGCCTAGGAATAGGTGGAGAATGAAGGAAATTAAAGCAGAATATATAGACCCCATTGACATGATGAGTCATTCATTAACCTGCATTTATTTGGTTTTCAAAGAGAACATGCATGTGGGTATTAGAAATAAGGACCCTCTTGAGGTATAGAACAGCTTTTGGTTTGTTTTTCTCCCTGGGGAGAGGAAGCAGAGGAGACTAGACACACAGATCCTTACCCTCTCTTGTTTGAAATCTGTAAAAGCACCATCTGCATATTTCTGCTTGCTCAAAAGCTGTTTCCTCCTCTGATGACGTTTGGCACGCTTCTGAAATTCCTCATTGTGACTATTCAAGTGTGAGGTCAGCTCTGCCATACTATGTAATTTAGTATCACAGTGCTTGCACTGGTAGACAGTATTATGAGAGTGGGTGCTACTTTCCAGTATGGTAAAGTCTCTCTTCAAATCCTTATTGTGGTGATCAGTGTAATGCATGCACAGTAGCTCTGCTGTGCTGAAGGATAGCATGAAACATTTTATGCATCTGAAGGGAAGCCACTCAGTTTCCTGAGCCTTGCTCTCCACCTCAGGCTTTTCAAAGTCATTACTTTTCTCAGCTGGAGTTGACTTTTCATGTTCATCAGCATACATAGTAGTGAAGTAACTCCCCAGCTTGCTCGCATGCTGCTTCTTAGGCAAAACACCAGGGTGACGCTTCATGTAGTGGGACACAATACCTTTTTTGCTAAAAGATTGAAAAGAACAAAGTGAGCATTTCTTTTTTTCCACAGCCCTCCTCAGCTCCTCACTTAACTGAGGAGTGTTGTCTTTAGGAGGAGATGGAATGATCACTTTATAGGGTTTGTCGCTTACTGTCCTGGAGGCTGCTAAACAATGAGTGTAGTATGCATCAATGTCATGCCTTTTCTGATAGTGTGCTGCAAGTCCTTTGCGGATAGGGTTGGTGTAGGAACACAAAGCACACTTGAAGAGGTTGTTCTTGCCTTCTGGTTGTGCCCGAACATTATTATGTTTGATGCGGTAATGTCTGGCTATCCCCTTCCGGGTAGAACAGAAGTATTTGCAGAGCTGACATCGGAACACTGTGTGAGATACTAAGTGAGAACTAGAGAAATGAGGTGCTGAAATAAAGACTTCTCCAACACCATCAGCAGCAATTTCTGGGGAGGTCTTGATTTCAGTTACCATGTCTGGCTCCACTAAAGCAGACACCTTTGGCAGTGACTGAGCAAAACCATCAAATTCAGGCTGATTATGGTATTTCTCATAATGAATTTTGAGCTTCTCCAGTGTGACGTGAGTGTAAGGGCATAGTTTGCACTGGTATGCACCATAGCCTTGCTTGAAAACCCTACTTGTCTCTTCTATGTCGTTCCGGCCAATGTCATTTGCCTGTTCCACATCATGTACAAAGTCTTCAGCAGTGACCTTTACTGATGGGTGCCGTTTCTGGTAATGTGTGAGGACACCATGAATGCGTGTGTTAATGTATGGGCAATGTCTGCATTTGTACACAGCCCCTGAGTTAATGTCTGTGTCCTGTGCAAAGTCAGCAGCTTTCACTTTCATGCCAGGATGCTTTTTGCCATAATGTGTCAGGAGTCCATGCAAGTTATTGTATTCAGACTGGCAAACTATACACTGATATGGAGTGGAGGAGATGGCAGGGTTTGCAGAAGCCAGTTGAATATTTTTTTCCTGGGAAAGGCTGGGATCCTCCATATCCTGGTCCATCTGTGGTGTTACCTGGTTTTCAGAATTAATCCTGGCCCTAACTTCATCAAGCTGTGTGCCAATTTTCTCAGCAGCATCTTTTTCCTTAATGATATCTAACAATACCGATTCATCCCCATTCATAGCCCAAGGGTGAAAAGCCTGGTAGTGATTAGTAATATCCAAAATGGAATATGCTTCAAAAATGCAGTCTTTGCATTTATAGGACTTTGCCTCTGTTGGCATCACTAGGGAAGGATCTGGACCTGCCCAGAGTTTAGTTGCCATATATGTATAGTCAACATAATGTTCAGGATGTCTCCTTTGGTAGTGCACAAGCAAACCACTCGGTTCCATATGTGAATAAATGCACCATTCACAGTGATAACCAGCTTCTATCAAGCCATCCAAAAATGCCCATCTCAGAATAGACGTGACTGTGGCCTTCAGATTTGGGTGGTCTTTCTTAATATGTTTCCTCAATGCATAGAAGTAAGGTGATGTGTAACTACACTGTCTGCATTTGAGGGCTCTCAGCTTTGTCTTGTCCCGTTCAGTGATGGAAGTGCAGGCAGGCAGACTGACAGATGATTTCTTCTGGTTATGGTCACAAAGGCTTCTAATGGTGGCTGTATGCTGCCTAATCACATCTGCATTGGCTTTGAAATCACGATGCTTCCTTTGATAGTGAATGAGCACACCTTTCACAGTCCGGTTTCCATAATCGCAGTGCTGGCAGAAGAACATTTCATTCTCAAGGGGATTCACAGAGCTCTCAGAACTGTTCTGGCTCAACTGCTGCACTGACACTGTCAGTTTCTGAATCCCAGGTGGCAGCTCACCAGCCTTCATCATTGTTGCAGTAGGAGGTGCCTGCCTAATGTACTTGGCTGTGACCTTTATTTCCGGATGCCTTTTCTGGTAGTGGACAAGCACTCCCACAACTGAACGGTTGTTGTATGAACAGTGTTTGCAATAGTAGAGTTCAGGAGCAAGGTCTGGGGTCAGTGGTGGGGGTGGTGGAGGTTGAGAAGACAAGTTGGACAGTTTTGAGGAGACAGACATTCCCATCTCAAAAGACATTTGAGTCAGGGCAGAGCCCCTGTCAACAGAAGCTATATGCATGGTCTTCTGAATTCTGAAATATGATGCTTTTTCTTCAGGGTGTTTTTTCTGGTAATGCACCAGAACTGAATGCATGTTAGGGCTTGCAAATGAGCACACATCACAGTCATAAAGAGCCACAGAACTGACTGAAGGTGCCTTCTGATTTTCACATTCAAGACTAAAACTCTTTGTGGCACTTTTGTTAAAACTTGCTGGCACAATAGTCCCACAAGCCATGGGGGTGGAGGTTGACATAGTTTTTGGAGTAGAATTCAAGATCTCTCTCAGTGTCTGAGACTCTGTGTTTAGCCCCTCTTGTTGCTCAACAACATAGCTTGAAAATATCATTGCATTGTTAATTTTCACTGTTGGATGCATTCTTTGGTAATGAGGCATCAGACTTCGAACATTTGGGCTAGTGTAAGAACAGAAGTGACAGCGATAAATCAAATCAGAGTGATTGGAGTTCAGTACATTCATAGCTTCAGGGTGATGCTCTCCATAGTGTTGCTGCAGGTCTTCAAAGTTTGTATAATCAGTATAACACTCAAGGCATCTGTATACTGCACTGTGATCATTGGGATCCAAGATATACCTAAAGCTAAATTTTATGTAGGGGTGCATCCGTTGGTAGTGGGTGCTAACACTCCTGGCAGATTTGTTGCTAAATTCACAGTGTTTACAATAGTAAAGCCTGCCAGAGTCATTAATCTCCGCATTTTTGGTGTTCTGATATATATCCATCTGACTTTCCAGAACAGAGGCATTAGGGCTCTGTTGATCTTTCATGTTAATGGAAGAAAAATAATCATCCTCATCTTCAGATAAAGTGAGCTCGATCTCTGCTCCATTGGTGGAATTATAATCATGATGCATGTTTCTGAAGCTTGTATCCTTCTGGGAATTATTAGCCTCTCTCCCCCACATTTGCTGGGATGCATAAGAACTAGAAACTTCCACTACTGGTTCTGTTTGTTCTTCTCTGTCTAATTCTACTTCTATCTCTACCTCATCTTCCTCCTGTTCCTCATCATCCTCTACATTAATCACGGCATCTTCTTGCTGTTTGTTTTGGTTTATTTTGCTTTGCAGGTTGCTTGCTATTTCATCAATTCTAGTTCTTTTTTTCACTGGTGAGAGATCCAAAGGGCAGTCAATTAACACTTTACGAGTGACCTTAGCAACAAAGTTATTTTTAGATGAGAGACCAAGAATTGAGATCTGGCTTTTCTTCACTGTGCTGACAGAGGTGAGAGCATCTGCCTCACTCTCTTGTGGCATGTTGGATGGCAGTCCATCATATTTTGGTAAATTGTCACAAAATGAATGCTTGTGCTGCTGATGAACTCTGAGACCTTTCAAAGTAGTGGTAGAATAGTTACACATTGTACACTTATAAGGATGTTGTGAATGGGATTGAGGCAACTGCTGCTGTTGCTGCTGCACTGTTTCTGTCATCCCAGTTGACTTCCTTCTGTTTATATTTCCACTTTCATAAGAAACCGTGTTGACTTTCAAAGAGGAGACAATGTTTTCACCTTGAGAATTCATGGTGTCCCAGTCTGATGTTGTACCTGCATGACATTGCCTATGAGCTCCAAGCTTTAACAAACTCTTACAGGTGAAAGGGCATTCATCGCATTTATATACAGTTGTCTTTCCAGACAGGTGGATATTCTCAATGTGACGGGATATGCTTCGGCGGTGCATTGTGAGGAAAGGGCAAAAAGGACATTGGAACCTGTTCATGTATCTTCTAAAGGGAATACCTTTAGTTTCCAACAGCTTGTTGCCATCAGATCCCATCAGTTGCTCTGAAGATATTCCTGAAGTCTGGTGGTCCACAGAGTTCAAACCATTATCACTGTCCACTTCATTTAGCTCTTCATCTGAGCTGGAGTCATTTAGCATACTATTTGTTTCAAAGTCAGCAGAATTTGTCATGTCAGCAACTCCATAGTGGGATCTGTCAGACAAATTAGCTATGTCTGAGTTGTGAGGTAATTTAGACTTTATTTGAGGATAAGACACAGAAGAAAACTTAGAGGATATAGAAGAGTTGGGTCTGATAAGGGAATTGCCCATAAAGCTTCTGAAGTTTGAGACATCAGCATTCAACATATCATGTTCTGTCATATTCATAAAAATATAATTAGAGTTTGGAGAAGCATTCTGGGCACTCTTACTCTGCACATCAGGTGCACTGGTTCTGTCTTGTTCTTGCCTCAAACTTGACAGTATTTTTACCATGCTACGGTGCTTCTTCATCATATGGTCACACCAGCGCTCCCTTCGAGGTGTCTGGTAACCGCACCATTCACAGCAAAAGTTGCCTCTGGACTTTGTTAGAGGCTTCACCATGGACTCCAAAATGTTCCGTTCTACCACCTCTGCAGGCAATTCCTTGCAGGGTTCCTGCACTGGCACAGAGGGAGATTTCAATTCAGATACAGTAGAGGTAGCAGTAGGAGTTAAACTATCCTTCAGATTGGTTTTGTGATACATTTTCTGGTGCTTAATAATCCTTGCACGCCTTGGTGATTTGTAGGTACAGAACTGACAGGAGAAAACTTTGCCAAACCCCTCATGCATCACGATGTTGTAATATAAGGATCCAGTAGTGTGTGACCCTACTGAGCTCCCCTCAACTTGTGCTCCATGAACCTTGCGAGTGTGCTCTATGAGGAGGTTTTTAGATCGGAAGTAACGCACACAGAATTTGCACTGGAAAAACTTGCTGGTTGGTTTAGGATTTGGAGCCATATGTTGACCATAAAGACTTTGGTTCTGGCTATAGCAACTTCCAGTCCCCATCTGAGTTGTATTTTGTCCTAAAATAAGAATTAAAAAGTAAATATGTAAATAAATAAAATTAGACAGTTTTCCCCCATCTACCCTGTATGCATATGAATATGCACACATCTTGAACACATTAATCACACCAGAATTCCCTCACTTATTTATGATTACACCCGCGCATATAAGAATGGTCAGAGAACTAACAGATGGTACATAATTTGGGATAGACAATTTCCAACATAAGCTTCTTGAAATAAAAAAAGTACACTAATAAAGTTCAAAATTTATTCTAGAGTTCACAGTGGTGTAAAGCAAGGAAAAGAAGCAATATGAAGAAGCATGTGAAAAATAGCAAGACAACAAATCCACACATTTGCATTTACAGAAAAAAAAACATGGCTATAACTAAACATCATCCACTTCACTACCAGAGTGATAAAGAGAAGTTTTTTAAAAATCACACTGAAACATGACAATTAAAATTCACTGAAATAAGTCATATGTGAGATAAGATCTTAGGGTTGAGGTTTACCTGCTATTTCATCTGCAATTGTAAATTCAACCTTTACAGAAGAAAATTCAGTCTCAGTCCGGTTGCTAACATTCATGGAGCCAGACCTCATTTGGCTAGGGTTTTCCTCAGAGACATCTGTTGGCTGCAGAAAAGCAGTATGAACATCCTGAATGTGAGCTTTTAGGTCTTCATAGGATGAAGCTCGGAAATCACAGCCATCACACTGCAGCACCTCCATGGTTCAGTAATGATTCTTTGCATTAGGATCTTCTGCAAGGAAAACAAGGAAAGTAGAAGGAAAGAGGAAGGGGTTTGTTTTGTTTTTCCCTGTATGGTTTGTTTTGGAAGTTTTTTGTTTTGTTTTTACAGAAACACCATTCAGTGAATTCTGAAAATATATTAACACCAAGCTTCCGATCCCGATTTTATGATTTCCAGAAATTCCATAATTACTGCAGGCTAAAACTCAACATTTAAGAGGCATCAAGGAAATTCTGATTCAAAGCAAGCAACTTACAGGTTGACATTATCAATGCTATAGTCAATCTTATGACAAATGACTACTGTTTCAATGGACTTTGCCCTCTAGGCTTTTCCATTACTCGGAAAACAGCTGTTTAGAAAGGAAGTTTGTCTCATTCAGAGACTAGTAGCTATATGCTAGAAGAACAAACACATTACTCCCAAATATTCATGCACTGAATACAAATAGAAGACAGCGGTTTCTGTTTCTATAAGACCCGTTCTAACCTTCTTGAAAGCTGAAAAAGTCTTGCAGTTTCACTACCAGAGATTAAAAAAAAAAAAAACAACCTAAAAATGGAAACACTTGTCTTTTCAAAATCCTATAATTCCTGACTTCAGTGGAAAACATGAGCATAATCACGCTTGCAGGGTCTCGTCCTGCTGGGGGATTTCAACCACCCAACATCTGCTGGCTGTAGGCAATCCAGGAGACTCTTGGAGTGCATAGAGGATAACTTCTTAAGACAAGAAATAGACAACCCTACCCAAAGAGATGCAATACTGGATCTGTTGGTCACCAGTGCAGGCGAGCTCATCAGGGATGTCAAGATTGGAGGCAGCCTGGGCTGCAGTGATTACACCCTGGTGGAATTCACAGTACTAAGGGATACAAGACAGACAAGGAGCATAGTCAAGAACCTGAATTTTAGGAAAGCAAACTTCCAGCTCTTCAAGGAATTAGTCAGTAGGACCCCCTGGGAAATGGTCCTCAGGGACAAGGGAGCAGAACAGAGCTGGAAGATCTTTAAGGACATTTCCCATAGAGTGCAAGAGCTCTCAATCCCCAGGTATAAGAAATCAAGCAAGGAAGGAAAGAGAACAGCATGTCTGAGTTGACACCTGGTGGTAAAACTAAAAGGCAAGCAGGAACTGGACCAGCCATGGAAGTAGGGACAGGTATCACAGAATCACAGCATCACAGAATGCCTTTGGTTGGAAGAGACCTTCAAGATCATCTAGTCCAACCTTCGGCCCAACACTGCAAGCTCATGTCCCTGAGCACCAGGTCCAGAGGCTTCCCTGAGCAGACCATTCCAATGTTTGATAAACCTGTCAGTGAAGAAATGTTCCCTAATATCCAGCCTAAACCTCCCCTAGTGCAGTTTGCATCTATTCCCTCTGGCCTTCCCACATTTCACCAGGGAGAAGGGCCTGTCCCCCCCCCCCCTCAAACCC
>JANHFX010023274.1:7420-37020 GCA_027560015.1 Chloroceryle amazona | reverse complement strand
CCGGGAAACTTCAGACTCTTTAGAAACACCACCGCAAAATGCTTTCAGCTCTGTCCCTTTTGGAAGCTTCACACGAGCTTACAAAATGGAAAAACAGAAGGGAGAGCAAACCTGAGGCTGTGAAAAAAGAGAATCCTGCCAGCTTCAAGAGGTAAAACCCACCACCATCCGCACCTCCAGCAGTCACAATACACTGATGCTTGGAGAACGTATCTTCAAGGATGCTGGCTGCTGTCTAGACAATCTTAAACCAACAGTAAACTTCTGCTACAAATTAGAAGAAAGAGTTGAGAGATTAATAGCTGCTGATGGAGAATTTCAAATGGGTTCCAGCTTGAATCTCAGCAGGGTCTGTATCACAAAGGCAGTAGTACCAAGTCAGAGAAGAGGTTAATCTTACTGCAGCTATGAGGAACAAACATCAAGTACAGCTGAATGGACTTCAATTTGATGTTTTCACCATGCGTCACACTGAAAGCAGATGAAGCATTTTGTAATGAATTCTGCTCTACCATTTTCACATTTTTTCTTTAAAATTCAGGCATTGCACAAAAGCAAAGGAAAAACTAGACTGATGGTTTGAGGTTACACATTGAAAGAAACTGAAACACAATGTTCACCTTTCTCTCTTCTTTTTCGTCTGCATGAGCTATGAAACTGAGACCCACCTAGCCACCAGCAAAGAACATTTTCAAGTCTAGATGTTAATACACTGGCAAGTGTACACACACACCTCAAGCAAAGGAGACAAAGCAAAATTTCCACATTTCCATCAAGACTAGCTAAGGCAATTAATTCCATAACCTTAACTTTTCAAACAGCACAATAATAAAATTTAGAGGAAAATGAGCTGGGGAGTTACCAAATCTACTAACTCAACAGCAGAACAGGAAGTCTGGGGGGGAAAAAAAGCGAAACACAAAACTAAAACAAACAACAAAACACACACACACAAAAACCCAAACACAAACAAACAAACAAACAACAACAAAAAAACCTTGCCACAAATGGAACCACCATGAAATGAATCCATAAATGCCATAAGCCCTCTAATATATTCACAACCAATCTCTTGAGACCACACTGCTTACAGATAATGTGACTACTGAAATATCCTTACTAATGTGATGCTAACCTCATCAAACAGATTATTAAAATTACATTGTTTGACTAATTTGCATTTACAACCACTTCTTAAAATACACGGCTTTGATGCTTAATATGGAGGTATTCTCATTTTCCCTATGAGTGGAAAGTTTACAAAACATTGGGCAAAAGAGAATCTCAAAGCCGCAGTTTTAGAGACCCAAGGTGAAGTCTCAAATGGTCTTTTACACCTATCTCTACATCCATAAACACATGAGAACATCAGAGACACAGATGCATTAGACTTTTAGGTTTTCAAAAATCCAAACCAAAAGATAATTGTGCTTGTTAAACAACAGTCATTACAGAATTTGGCAGCAGCCAAAGTAGTACAAATCATTATGTTTAAGTCTGGTTTTAAAGCTTCAAAATACAAAATTAATTGTGAAGCCCAAGGCACTGACCTCAAAATTGAGCTTCTGTGGTTTGACTACCCATCCGTTATATTTTGAGATGCAGGCAGCAGAGCTTCTAGAAGTTAAGAATATGCACATGCACCACCACATCTGAAAAGGTCAGTCAGACCACACAAACTATGTGAACTTCCAGCTCAGAATTCTTAACATTGAATGTAAACCAAAGAAATCTCCAGTTCTCCAAGCCTTCCAAGCCTTCCTCTGATCAGATGATGAGAGGTATCTTCATCCCTACCTCATACACACAGGTTGTGCACACAGCTTTCATTTTACTCTATGCTAAGGTGGAGCTGAAAGTAATTTCTTCACCAAAAGTGTTATCAAGCACTGCACCAGGCTGTCCAGGGAAGTGGTGTGTCACCATCCTTGCAGGTACTCAAAAGATGTGGAGACATGTTACTTAAGGATATGGTTTAGTGGTGGACTTGGCAGTGTTAGGTTCATAGCTGGGCTCAGGGATGTAGAAGGTCTTTTCCAACCTAAACGATTCTATGACATTACAAACCTCATCACACCATCAGAAACACTGCTAAACCCCCTTCAACTGGACCAAGTCTCATTGGAGATGCAGGGTGTGTTGGGGTCCTGAGGGCACCCACAGGCCTCACTCCTCCTGAACAGCCCTCCTGGGGCTCCCACATGGCCTGGGAAGCCATTTCATCCCCTGGTGCCATCATCAATTCTGCTCTGCCCCAGCAGTGCTGCCCTGCCCTTGGCTCCACTGACTCAGGACTACCTGCAGGTTTGCGGTCAGATGGGTTCTGGGGAGGCTCCCATCAACGAGAACTGAGGCTGCCCCTGGGGCTGCCCTGCTCACCGCTGGGGCAGTGGGACAGGCCCAGGTGCCAGGCTCTAACCTACTGCCCTTGGGGAGCCCCAGCAGCTCCCACGCAGCACACTGGGTCAAAGCAGATCGTTGTGACTAAAATATCATCACAGTGGTGGGAATCACACACCAGAGTAATATTTTCCTTCAAAACATGCAGGAAGCAAGCTTCAGTGCTGGTCTAAGCTGCCTGACTTTTTCTTGCTGCTGGAGATCAAAACTACCAAACACTAAAGCAATGCAATTCACAAGCAACTAATTACAGACATGACAAGTTTTCAAACTTCCCATGAGTTTGAAATCCCCGCAGGCTTTTTTCCCTGCCAAGGAAGCCTGGGTTTTATGAGGCAGTAGTGCCTATAGCTGTGGTGAGGACCACAGCTGTGGTGCCCCCTGGGCTTCTGGGCAGATTCAGCTCACATACAACAGACCTGCTGCTCTGATGTCCTTGGGTTTGGGGTTCTTTTGCCTGTTCAGGTTTTTTAGGTTTTTTTTTCTTCTTTTTCTGCTTAAACAGTTCTTAGAACATAAGATCACAACAGGGAAAATGAGGACTAAACAAGTAAAATTATAGGAGAAATGCAAAAATCCATACATTTGAAAAACTTGAAACCTCTAACTGGAAGATGCTAGCTTCATCTTTCCCTTATAATTTAAAAAAAAAAAAAAAAAAAAAAATGAGGATCACAACGAATAAATTCAGCTCTCCACTACAGTTACGCAAACCTACTCAAGTGACGTGTCTTTTTCAATGACCAAATTCCAGTCTAGTTATTTGGATTCTTGGTCCTCTGACGGTTGTCTTTGGAGTTACTCCTCCAAGGTGGTATCAGAATAAACTAATTTTAATGTCTTTTTTTCTTACCTTTTTTTTTTTTACCTTTTGTTTTTCTTTTTCTGTCACTCCATATAGTTACTTTGTGGTTCATATTTTCATGTAGAGTACTCATGGTAAAATTTTATCACCAGTTACAGCTTTTATTATTAAGATCTCCATAGTGATGTCCAGCAGTTTGCGGTCATTTATTACATTTTTAAAGACAACAGTTACACCCATGAGTGAAATATGTTAGCTGACACCTGTGATACTGTCACCCATTTCTTGCAATAAATATTTCTGTTAACCTACATGAAAATATGTATTGCAATACAAGTATTTTCAGGAAAGAATGTCTCTTAGAGATGCATTACAACTCAACAATAAAAACAACGATCTAAGCTGAGCAGAAACAGACTCATTTTTTTTCAAAGATGTCCTTATCCAGCTACCTGGAAGATTGTTTGAACATAAAGTGGGCTCCAGGTCTGATTCCACAAAAGGAGGTCTTCCTACTACGCATTATTTGTAGAATATATTCCAAACTTTTCAGAAATCTCCTAGTCATGGAAAGCAGGATGACCAGCTTTCTTGATCCCTATACGGTTACTATTTACTTAGGTTTCTGAATACATGCATTCATTTAACATACCTGATACCATACTATGCATCACTGTAAAGCTGCTGCATAGCTTGCAAAATCTCCTACATTTTAAAGGAAACATAAACCACAGTACTATTAAAGCTTGTGGAACGGAGGCTACAGGAGCAGCCAGAAGCATAGATGGGGTTTTCAGTTCATGAAGAGAACAAGGATTCACAGAACCTCTGATTATTTTTCTTTAGAAGAAATTAATACATAAACACGTAATGACCTGAAATGATGGGTGCATTGCTATCAACTCAACTAGTTCTCCAAGACTATGGCTTTTCAAAAAATGGGAGAAAACCCCCCAAACAAACAGACACACTCAGAACAGAAAATCATGGTTACTGAGCATTAATGCATATTAGACATCGTACTGTAAGACAAGCAGAAAAAAGTAACACCATAGATTTTACAAGGAGGTAGGAAGGAATCACAGACAGGAGCACAACACCAGCTTCTGCAAGGTATCTTGAGGGGAAGACTGCTGTTTCCAGCCTAAACCAGACATAGCAAACTGGTAGCTGTCTAACTGTGGAAAACACAAACTTCCCTAGCAAGGAAGAAAAAAGTCCAAGATGGAATACCTGATCTTACACCCATCTGTTACTTGCAAGGAATTAAATCAATAAACATAATTCAAATACAAGTAACAGAACTGCAAAGAGCATCATCAGGCTGGGGCTTTACTGATTCAAGCTACCTAAATGGTGATCAGTCTTTTTCCATTTCTCACAAATGATGTCTCTTCTCCTTTCTTTGAGTTCCTGGACTCTACAAATATATCTCTTATTTTTTGAAAAAAATAGATGAAGAGGCCATCTAGATGCCTGAAGGATACTTTCAAACTTAAAACTTTTAAAATAAAAGTAGATTGCAAACAGAATGCCACAACTTAATTAAAAGACAAATTGAGAGTGTCATATGAAGTATGATTCTGACATTTTTTCCTGGTTAGCTTTGAGGCATTATATGGTACAGAGCATGGGCAACTATGTCTTTGGATAAAGAACCTCATATATGAGAAGGCTCTCTAATATTAAATGCTTTTGTTCTGAACAAGACTAGGATGGGTTTTTCTGATCTTCAGAATTACTTCTGTGGCAAGTTTTTAATCCCTACAAAAATCAAAAAGACTCTAAATATATATAAGAATCTGAACAACTAAATGGTTGAAGTAGGGCATTTTTCTCATATTAAGTATGGCAGGTACTTAATTTACTGCACAAAAGTAGTTTGGAAGGTGCAAATAGAGATAAAAAGACAGTTGTGCCAGGTCTTCCTGTGGTTCACCAGAGCCAATAAAGAAAATAATGCTTTGGCCATGTGTTACAAGATACAACAACAAATTTTCTAGGAGGACAGAATTTTGATCAGATAGGCTCCTGTTTTTTTACACAATGAACTTGTTTCCTTTTTTACCAGAAAGTGAAGAGGAAGAAAGTGAAAGCACCCTTAGCTTTTACACCATTTTCCCATTCAAAGCCTTTAAAGAAATACCTTTTGAAATCCTTCCAGGTTTTAAGAGGAAGATGGAGCAGCATAGGGCAAAACCCTAGAGTAGAAATGTGGTCTGCCACTTGGTTCCCATACTAAACACTCACAGGAAATGAGCCAAGTCATCCACCTCATTGACACAACCCAACCTCTCAACACCCTTCTGCATAGACATACGTGCGTTCAAGAGGCAAGTGGGCTGGCCCAATCTAGGAAAACAGATACCAGAGCCAAGCAGCTTGGCTTTTGTACTCTGCTCCTTAGTGGTCCCCATATGGCATAATGCAGCTGAAAGGAGTGGATCTGGGGTTTTTAATTTCCAGCCAAGAGTGCATTGTTAATTACCTCAAGTAATCCATCTCCTGCAAGTTAAGGGAACTGCACTCCTCCATGTACATGGACTTGGCAAAGTAAGAAATTCAGTAGGTGGTGCTGAAGAACACGGCTCTGCCTGGGTACTTCAGAAACAACCTAATTCCTACTTATGCATTGCAGATAACATCTTCTAGGAGTTTTTTACACAAAGGATGCATTACCAGCCTCACCCTGGAAAGAGAAGGGGGAGGAGCAGGCTCCTCAGCCTGGCATAACCCCAGCAAAGATCTTCCTTGCCAAGACACAGCAGAGCTGTTATAAAGGAGGTCCTGCCAGTAGCAAATCAGATATTACAAACTCAACCACATACCTCACTAGACTATGAACTGAGGTGGGAAAGAGCAAAGCTGTGACTGAAGGCAGAAGAGATTATCTCCTAATGGCCATCTGCCCTTAAATGAACCTTAAGCCAGACTTGTACAGCCTGTAGTGCCTTTAAAAGTAATCTTGTCATTCACCCTGAACTACATGCTCCATTCCATGGGCAATTACAATGCTGTTGCTCACAAGTCGCAAGCATGCTTTAGAGAGGACTGATGTTTGTTTGCAAGGAGCATGATGTTTTTACAAAGAATAAATACAGTTTACAAACTGGTGACACAGCTAAACCATGGGACCACATGAACTGCTGGGTAATTTTAGGGGCCACAGAATTCTAATCTCGGATATCTGAGATTAGACAAGCCAACACAGCTCGTATAAAACAGTAGGAGGCACTCTCAGTGAAGTCACAGAGGTGGAAATCCAGTCACTAGCACTAAGAAGCACAAATGCATAGGGCAAACCTCTGCTTTGGAACTATTACTGAAAAATGTCTTCAGGAGGCAAAATAAAGAGCCATCATCACCATCTTTGGAAAAATGGATGTGAAAAGATGCTTCACTGGACACGTGTCCCTCCTCTGAGTGCAGACACTGGACCTGTGTCATAGCAGAGGTGACAAAGACTGAACTCAGCTAGTGAAAGGAGTAATCTTTCAGCCAGAGATAATTTTTGTAATACAGGGCCCAATTTGGTAGACGTTCAAGACTCTTAAGAGAATTTCACAGGACTATTGGGAATGAAAGAAATGTTGCATGGACCTGATCCAAATGAGCTAAAGCCCACTGCCTGCCTTTCATCGCCAAGAGCTCAGCTTAGTAAGGACACCAGGCATGATGCAGTCCTCTCTCCGAGTCCACCCTGAGATCTTACATGCTCCAGAGGTTCTCTGGAGGTTTGACCCCATGCAGAGCCGGTGGAGGGGAAGAAAAATGGCATTCAGAGGAATGTGTTTTGCCCTATAAAACCAAAGAACCACAAGTCATGTTCTGTACCAGCCAACACCCAAACCCAGCTCATGCACACATCTTACTATAAAGCAGGATCCATGGCTGAAACCCTACTGGAGGACAAGAAAATTCTGGTTACAATGTCTAAAGGTGGTCCCAGTCCCCTCCTCAGAAACACCTGTTTCAACCTGTTTGAGGAGCTCCCCTGATACTGTAGCTACTTTAACACCACCCTTGTCTCCAGCTCTCCCTCCTCTTCCCACAGGCTTCCTGCTGTGTTTGACATTTTCTGGGTAGCAAGCAGAAGCCTCTCTGTCAGGCAGTTCATCTCCTCAGGTAATACAAATCCATCACTGACCCATTTATCATGCCAGACAGAATACACAGTTTTATTTACCCACTGACTCACAGTATGGCAACCAGCATCTTTGCCCCAGGTAGAAGCACATATACTTTTCTAGTACTTGACAGATCTCAGATTAGTGATTACCACTGGGGTGCCACCCTTCCTTCCTTCTACCCCTTTAGATCTTTTCTACCTGTGCAAGTGAAGATCCTTTGTTTGGGACAGTGGCGGCAAGATGATAGATGAAAATCGATACTGCTGAAAAGGAGTAACAACAAAACAAGTCACAGTGAACACTTACTTACATTGTCTGAAGTACCTTACTTTATCCCAAATAACTTTTCATATATATACATATATTCAATTGGATTACATATTGGGATCCAAAATATACACATTGGAATGCAATATCCTGGGTCCAAGTAAGAACCTGGCATCTCTTACTCCTCCTTCAAACTCCCCATCTAGTCCTTTCAGGAAGCAGATTTTTCCAGCTGATGTAATATATAAATGCTTCAAATGCATACAGAATGCTTCAAATAGCATACTGGCTCAATCATCACACACAGAGTTTCTTTTGGAGCCTGCCTGCTAAGTGGCACATCTACAACGCGCTTCAAGGAGAGGGTGGGGAGAAAAGGAATTCAGAGTGATCCTAGGATTATAGATATGTGAACTGACCAAGTTTAATAGAAGGTCTCCAGCCAGAAAGTGTTTGGATCAAGGCATTGGAAACTATGAAAACAACAGGAAAAAGCTGCTATTCCCCATCTATAACAGAAATATATTTTGTTCTGCAGGTAGTAGTTAAAGAACAGTCTCCTTCACAAAAAGAAAAATACTCAATCTCTTGTTAGCCTTATTTCTCATCCTTCCAATAATAAACAGTGCTTTCACCTGACTACTATTTGGACACATTCAAATTAAGGAGAAAACTATTATTAAAGCTGAGTTGTTCAGAAGTGGTAAGATATGGAAGCTCCTAATGAAGGTTTTCTGTCCTAGTTTAATATTTTTTGCTTTATATAAGCTGAGTGTCAGCCACTATGATCAAATTTCTTTTTATTTCCTCCTAAGAAATATCTAATCAGGAAATAGAGAATAAAGAAGAAAAAAATAACTAAGACTGAAATGGCTAAGAGGGGCTGAGATTATAGCCAACTGCATCCTTCAGAATCTACAATCCTTGCAAGTATGTAGACTTTACAGAGCTACTGTAGCTTTTTTCTCTTCTGAAAGTCCATTACACAACACAGTGGCTTTTTTCTGCTGTTTTAAATACTTTACATTTAACCATTTAAAACTGAGGGGAGGGGGGATAAAGATCCAAGAAATAGCCTTCTTTGTCTTCAGAAAATTTACTTCATTGCAACTGCACGTATGTTACTGAAAATTCATGGGACAGATACTCTTTTAGATACAACTAGAAGTCCATCCACGCATGGCTCTAGGAATGCAGTCTGGACAGCAGTTCTCTCACCCCATTGGTACACTAGCCATTTCTGTAGCTGCAGCCGTCACAGTAACTGCTCCAGGGATATTCCCTCTCTGGAATGGAGGGAACAGTGGACTGCCAACAGCTCCACAAACAAAACATAAAAATGCAGTGAGGTCACTGTGTATCTGCATATGGAGCAGATTTTTTTTTTTTTTTTTTTTTTAAGGATCCACTTAGTGTTACTGTTCTTAGTAGAAACCACCTGCAACTGGTAGTACTGTCCACTGCAGTTGTTGCCTCCTCCCTATTTCCGGGTCTTCCTATTCAAAAGCAAAATAGTCCCTATATTTTTCTTCTAATAGACACGCCCAAGAGGCATCCTTCAGGTCTATTACACCGTACCAAATATACTGTGGGGTCTTAGTGTTACTGTTCTTAGAAGAAACCACCTGCAACTGACCTCATCGTGTCTTCCTACAAACATTTTCATCAAACCTCCATGTCATCCTGCATGTCACACCAAGCCATGTGTGTAAAAAGAAACAGAATCGAGATTGTACCCATAGGTGGACATCCTTTTGCATTTTCTAAGAAGAGTTATTTGAAACTGCAACAACTCTAAGTAACTCCATGGGCAGACAAACCTTGACATTTAGTCTGCATGAAAAGTAGATGGAAATGTCTAAAATATCTTTTAAGCTAATAAAGATGGCAAAACCCAATTTTTAAAATATCCAAAAGAACGCAGAAGATTCAGGCTCGGTGATGGCTTAAAACACCTAACAGAACTTTAAGCTTGAGGAAGATGCAAACAAAATTACACAATACAATGTGCCTTTGCATTTATCTGAAAACTTCAGAAGTTAAGCTCTGATAGCAAGGGAAGGGTGGTTTAGCTCCCACTATTTTCAACAAAGAGAAAAAATATGTGTACTCACATATGGTAATGACAAAGGCACACATGCAGTTCTATAGTTCCAAAGCAAAGGATCACATAATTGAAATTGGTTTTATTGAAAGTTATAGAATCACTTAGAAAAAGGAACCAGAGTTTGACTTAAAGGGAAGGAACTTAGAAACTTTGCAACTTAGTGCTTTTCCAAGAGGTACACATAAATATTTAGGTAGATCAAGTATCACTGAATCCTCTAGCTCAAGAGGTTTTAAAATAAAGCAGGATTATTTCAAAGCAGAACCCTATAAACATATTTTTCTTCTTCTTACTAAAGTTACAAAGATGGAAACAAGCAAATGAGAATTAAAAAAACAACCAAACAAAAAACCCACCTAAACCTCAAAGACCATAGCCTCAACTATTATAAAATGTTATGTCCTCAGATTTATGCTGATTGAAAGGGACAAGATGCATCTTTTCAGCTACTCATAGAGAAGAGACATGGACAGTCACAGAGACAAACAACACAGGTCTCTTTTCAGTAAGAGTCCAGCTAAGTGAACAACCCTTTAGTCACCACATTCAGCGAAACCACTTGGCAATCAGGTGAATCTCCTCCCTGTGTTTTCATCCCAAAAGAGGCAAACATGAAACTTATGACACCAAAATGCATACAGAGAGTATTTTGAGGCACATCATTTATGTTAGCCAAAATCCTTTAACACTATAGCAGAGAAAAAAGCAAGAATGCAATGTGTTTCATAGTCCATTCTAGACTTTTTCTTCCCTTTAAAAATAATTTCAATAAAAGGCATTTGTACTTTTTTATTTGTTTCTTGCAACAAACATTCATTCAAGCGTGGGTCCTTGTTTGCAGGAATGTATGTAGAGTGAATGTTTCACATTAATTTAGGACTTCATTGACAAAAGAGTCTATGCCAGAGGTATACTATCAGTCCTGCAGAAATTTAATTTTTCCTTCTACTGTTTATGGAACACCAAAGCAAGACAAAGTACAATATCATACGTTTCAAGTTTCCATTCATTTATCACAAGCAAGTCGTTTTAGTCAGCAGAAGTAACTTGCTCTCAGAGAGAGAAAATACTGCAGTATACCCCTGGTTTTGAAACAGCTTCAAATTATTGAAGAAAATCTGAAGACTTGCATCCTGCTGGTACTATGTAAGCAACAAAAAGGCAGAATGAAATACTGACCCTCTCTTCCATGCAGTTATTACCTATTTATTAGGCTCATGCAACTTCAGACCACAGTTGTAGACTCTCTCTATGTGAAAAGCAAGGCAAAGGAGCCTGTGCCAGGGAGAACCTTCTTCCTTTAGGTGGTAAAAGAGAAGGCCAGGGATGTGAAGAACCCTGGCTCCAGGTCACAGAGCCAGTAGCAGAAAGTGGATTTCCAGACTCCAGCCCTTTCCTGTTAGCCACACTACCTTTCTGTGCCACTGTCCCTGAAATCCCAGAGCAAACTTTCCACCCACAACAACTATAAATGAAAGGTTCTCCAGCACAGCAGAAGTTAAAATTTTAGAAGAGGTAAATCATACACCACACACAGAATGTAAGTTAGGCTCTTTATTTTCTTTGTCTTTACTTCTTAACTGGAGTTGCCATTTCCAGCTTTCAGAACAGCATCCAGGTCTTTTGCTGAAGAATTTATGTTAACTCAACAAAGTACCTGCAGAGCTGAAAAGAATACCAGGAGACAGAGTTTAGAAGGATCATGATCATGGTCTAACCCTCATACTACTTGAGGTCACAGTGGGAGAAGGGACATGTAATAAAGGGTGGCCATCCAAAAAGGGAGCTTTATATGGGAGTGAGGAAGGATATTTGTTTCGAAGGATTGGGGGCTAGAAAAACTGAAATTCTTATATGGTCTGAGAGGATTTGTTCCTAATATAGTTTTGCTCGAACTGCTGAATCCTTCTGTCTTCCCAAACTCTTCTAAATAATGGGCAACTGTTCTGTTCTAGCAAATGTCTGGACAAAACCCCATCAAAGCTTACGGGAAGTCAAAGAGAACCTTCTTTATAGCACCTTCATAAAAATATCTGTTAAGACAACACTCTAGGTCTTCCTTAATGTCTTCTGCAAGCAGGAGATACTCATGACCAAAGAAGAGGAAGTTTGATTTAATTGGACCTCTCTTTCACACATGCTAGCTGGAGCCACAAAGTTTGTTCACACTTCCACTCCACCCTGGCTAACAAAATTTATGAGAACAAACCAAGCAATTAGTTTTCACATGCTGACAGTTGCACTTACACTTTATTGTTAGGACATCACCACAAAGAAGACCCAGATATTTTATGGATTTTTAAAAAAATAATAAACCAAACACAAAACGTTCAGATTGCAAGGGAATAAATCTCAAAACTTTTAGGGTACAGCATCACCTTCAGTGTGAATTCAAATAGTATGTTTTTTTCTGAAAAATTTGAATAAAATAAGTATCCCAGTTTGAGAGTCTGTATATCTAAGAAACAACAACTTTCCAAAAAAGGAGATTAGCCTGTGCCAAGAGTCATGCGCAGCCTACCAAGGACTCCTGATCCCATTTGATGTGAACCCAAACCCTGCAGAAGCAGGTCACTGACACAGAGCAGTTTCTGCAGTAATCCAAGATACTACTGGCATTTCTATTGAAGGAATCATACTGAGCATGCTTCATCCCATGTCTGAAGAGCAGAAGCATACTGAGCTCTGCCAGAAGCAAAGCATGTCATGGGCAGCTGTGACTGTTACTCTGCCTGGGCAGACATATGAAATGGTAACACCTCTTCCTTGTTTTTTTTTCCTTGTCTTTTCTTTTTTTTTCTTTTTTCCCCCCTGTATCTGTCAACTGAGATTTGCAAGCATATTTGCTGCAGCTGGAGGAAGCCTAGCTAAAAATCCAGTTTGCATTTATTATGCGATGCATCAGGGGATTACAATTTTTTTGGAAACTACCCACCCCATGCAGTCAAAAGTGTAGTTTCCAGTCTTATAGCACACTAGCTTGAGGTGGCATACAGGCAAATAAAGACTCTGCACTACTGCGACCTGCACAGTTTCTGTCGTGTCACCTGAGAGAAGCACATTCCCTGATGTTTCACATCAAGCCACTGGAGGAACCCTGACTACCCACACTTGTCAGCCCAGCTCAAAATTATAAAGCAGTCTGGAAGTTGATATGGCATCCGCATTTTGGGGAAGCAGGCAAAAAAGTGTTAAATATTTCTTTCGTTATCCCTGTCTACCTATGATCAAGTAATCAAGAATTGTATTTTCCAATTTGCTTAGACTGTTTGTCTGAGTAGTGTCACCTTTTATTTCAAAGGATTATTCCTTTCTAATATAACTTACCTCACCTTCCAAGCTGTATTCCTGACATCAAACCTTACGTTTCTGCTTTGTTTTTTCCATAAATACTTCTTCCTGGTCTATCTACTACCTCTTCTGTAGGCCCATCCTTCTCCAGGTCTTCTACAAAGATGCAAACTCATCACCTGTTATTTCCATGGCCTAAGAGAGAATGATGCTGGTGATGGGTATCTTTAAGGTAGCTCTGAAGTCAAAGGAGTGGGTCTTTCATTTCTTATGAAGGTGTGTGGCGTGCTGGTCACTCAGTATGAAGTAAAATCCAATGCTTTTATCTAAGAAAGGAGCACACTTTGAAGAACAATACTGTTCCCAGAACCATTATTCAGTAGGGCAGAGAAAATGAGGGAGAGAAAAGGGAAGGCTGGGAAGGGGCTACAGCAGATAAATCACCAGGGATGACAGTCATCTGGACTTACTGTCTCTCAACCCTGCTGCTGCTGGAGGCCCTCCCATGCACTCCAGAAACTGGTTTCTGAGGCTGCAGAATTCTTATATGTCTTCCTCTTTATTTTTGAGAAACAAGACTCCCTTTTTAGTTCTTATTGTCCATTGCCTTGAACTTAGTAACTGATACAACTGTGGTCAGTCAAGATACTGCATATGTGTGTGAATGTGTGATATGCTATGTCTGGATCCTTAGGAAGGCAGCCTGGTATTCTGTTTTTAAACTTTGGCTCCTGTTGCACATCCCCACATATAATGGCTCTGCTTCTGAAGGCTGGATAGTCTTCTGCTATCAGTTTTCAAAAAAAAATTAAAATAAAATAAAAATCCATGCAAGCCAATACCACCAAGAGAACATGAGCAAAGTTCCCTCCTAAAGATTTTCATTCCCTCAAAAAACCCAACAGATAACAGAAAGATGAAGCCATCAGTGTCATTCCAACTTCCTGCTGCTGGATTCTTACAAGCGCAGAATACTGTCCAAGTCCAGTAACTGTTGTGCTTTTAGAGACTTCTCCAGGTTTTTATTTCTAGAAATTTGCTGGAGTTCTGCCAGTTTTCCCCAGCTGAGGAACAAACCTTCATGTGGATCAGTACTTACTACAGCCTTTTATTATGAAGTGGATGTCAAAATAGGAATAAGTTTCTCCTTACCTTAAAGAAGAATCTGCAATAGATCTTCAAGGTCTCAGAAGCAGAAGGAAGCAGAACCATACTTGCTAATCATAGGACTGGTGCTATGGTTCAGCCTTCCTGAAGAGCCTGTCATTCAGATCTGTTCAAAAGCTGAAAACTCAACTTGTATCATATACCTCTAGGCACCTGCAGTACCAGTACAAGATCAGTTTGGCAGTGAAGCTTCACTATCCAGAAAAAAAAAATTGATTCTTTTTCAGCTGAGCATACGGGGGCTGTATCTATAGGCTTGACTACTAGAAGAAAGGAAACATTCAAGTTAAAGACAAGAAGACTCCTTTGCACCCATGCCTGGGAGAGAAGATTTTACACAGAATATTAGAGAGAAATGGAGAGGGAACAGTTTGCCAAAAGGAAGTTACGTTCTTATCTAACTTTTCATGATTGGAAGACAGCCACTAATCTCAGAGTTACTGAGAGGTTAAAATAGTCACTCATTCTAAAACCAAGAAACACAGAAAACACCTCAGACCTCTTTCTGCTCCTTCATTCCTGCACTCCTTTATTCTCCCATTGTCTTCTAACTCCTCCAGTTAACACTACTGCAGTACAGAGTTTTGAATCTTTAAAGCAGTCTTCCAAAACTGAAACTACAAATTAAGAACTGAAAACAACTTGTCAGTTTGGGAATCAAACTCTCCATCCTGCTGTAGTAATCAGTTTATAAAGTTAAAAAAAAAAAAGCATTTACCGTGAGGCCTCTACTGTAGCATGACCTTCAAAACCAAGCTAATGTACCATTTTTCCCAGAAACTCATTTGTTTGTGCATCAGTTGCCAAAAAAACTAGGATCTAGTGATAGTACTTATTGTTAAAGTCTTTCATTAGTACAGAAGACAAAGAGAGTTAATTCTACATTTCCTAGATTTATTATCCTTAAAACAGACCAAAGTCTAAGATTTTGAGGATGTCTCTCAAAATGTCTTGAGGTGTCTAACAGAAAACTGAAATAGATTACTACTAAAAGGATCAAGACCCTTTAATTTACTGAAATTCTTTCACCATGTAATTGGTGGGATATCTCTACCAAAAAGTTGGGTTACTCTAGGAAATGGACATGTTTGCAAATTCTGATTGGGTTTTTATGCCACAGCCACCTCTGTGGTAACTTCAGAACCAAAGTCTCTAGTTTCGTTCTGTAAAACCAGGACTACAGTTCTGAATGACCAAAGTGATGGGTTTTAAAGTCCAAAGGAAACCAGAGGTGGTCTGTCTGGGGAATTTACTGATCCTTTAGAAACCAATGTGAAAGTCTGTTGTAGTTCTGTGAGGACTATAGAAACCCTGTTCCATTTCTTCTTTTCCTCCATTGAGACAACAGGAAAATAAAACTAGTTTTTAAGAGGAAGGTAGCTTCCACCAACCTTGTGCATAAATTCCACTTTGAGAATAAAATGGAAATCATTTCTCCGTAATTTTAAGCCTAAGTCGGGGAAACAGAGAAAAACTTGCTACAGATAATCAAGGCTAAACTGATAACTACAAACTTACAGTCAGCATTATCATTTCACTTAACTTGGTTATTTCCTTTCCTTTCCTTTGAAAAGTGAGAAACACTCTTCTTGCATGTTCTTGTAAAACTCAAATCACCTTTTTAGACTCCCTAAACCTCCAAGTTACAGCATTCCCACCAGCTGTTCTTTCAAACAACTAATCCTGACCTGACATAATGACAGTAGGAGTCACCTTGCTGAAAGTTCACCTTCTATGTAACTAGACGGTTTTCCACTTCCAACTCAATAGCAACTTTTTAAAGCCTGTCTCCCCACACAGCATCTGAATAGAAACTATACTTAGGCTTGACACCTTAGGACTTTATCTAGAGTCCATTAGTTACTCCAATAGTTCTTAATCTTTTTTCCACTATTAAATTAGAAGTAAAAAACTATTTATATAGCAAACATTTTCTGCTCTTAGATTCTAGACACTGCTTCTTGTTATAGCTTGGTGCAGATTGAATATTCCTGTGATACTGGACACAGCCTGGCAAATTAACTACGTTAGTCCTCTAAATGTCACTTCTGAAAACTTCTAAAAGGAAGAAATGGACTGTCTGAAAGCTTTCACTGTGAAGCACAATTTTCCAAACTTCAAATCATTGCTATCCCCATCTTTTCCACACTCATTTTTACAGACTTGCCAACTTCAAGAATTGTACCTGCACACATCAGCAGAAGGACAACAGCAGCTCTTGTGCTTATACATATAAATGCTATACTAGCCTGCTTAGCTATACTAACCATTTTGAATGGTATCTTCTACTTTGCAGGATCACTGTTTTCTGATTTAAAAGGCAGACAAGACTCTTAAAAGTCCATGTAGGCTACAAAGCCAAGACATTTATTCACAAAGTCACAACAGCATTTTCTGTTCCGTATTTTCTATCCATGACAGATATAAACTGAATGAGGAGCTTTTTGGTGTGTTCACAGAATCACAGAAAACTTTGGGTTAGAAGGGACCTTCAAGAGTAATCTCATCCAACCCCGCTGCACTGAAAAAGGACATCTACTAGATCAGGTTGCTCAGAGACACAACCAGACCTGGGATGATTCCAGGGATGGGGCATTTGCTACCTCTCTAGGAAAATTGTTCCAGTGTTTCACCACCCTCAATGTAAAAAATTTCTTCCTTATATCTAGTCTGAATCTACCCACTTCTACTTTAAAATTGTTACGCCTTGTCCTACCACAACAGATTGTCCTCATCTTTCTTATAGGCTCCCTTTAAGTATGCAGAGCTGTAATAAGGTCTTACTGGAGCCTTTTCTTCTCCAGGCTGAACAAACCCAACTCTGTCAGCCTCTTTTCATAGGAGAGATGTTCCAGCCCCCTTGCCATTTTTGTGATCCTCCTCTGGAGCCACTCTAACAGGTCCATGGTCTTTCTTGTGCTGAGGACTCCAGAGCTGGACACAGTACTCCAGGTGGTGTCTCACCAGAATGGAGTAGAGAGGCAGAATCACCTCCCTGGACCTGCTGGCCATACTTCTTCTGATGCAGCCCACAGTACAGTTGGCCTTTTGGGCTGCAAGTGCACATTGCTGTCTCATGTCCAACTTTTCATCCATCAGTACCCCAAAGTTCTTCTCTGCAGGGCAGCTCACAATCCCTTCATCCCCTAGCCTCTGTTGATACTGGAGATTGCCCCAACACAGGTGCAGGACGTTGCCCTTGGCCTTGTTGAACCTCATGAGGTTCATATGGGCCCACTTCTCAAGCTTGTCTACGTCCCTCTGGATGACATCATGTCCCTGTGGTGCATCAAGTGCATCACTCTGCTTGGTGTCATCTGCAGATTTGCTGAGGGAGCACTCAATACCACTGTGTTACTAAAGATACAGACCCCTGAGGGACACCACTTGTCACTGATGTCCATCTGGACACTGAGCAGTTATATTTTTAAATATAAATTACTGGTACAGAGAACAGAAGGAAAAAGGAAAAGTCTCTTTAAATCCTGTCAGATACCCTTCTTTTCTGACCTGTGGGATGCTTTTGTTTGCAATGGAAAGGGTCCAAAATAAAAAGGAAAACCCTTGCTTTTCTCTTTGAGATCAAAGGCTCTCAGAGGCACAACACTGGTGTTATTTGATCTATCAAAGCAAGGTCATTATTTACATTGGTCATGGAAAGCTCCAAAAGTCTTTTCTGATACGCTAGAAAAGTGAATAGCCAATGGGACCTGTGATTCCTCTGCACACTCTGAATAAAGTTTTCTCATCCTACTGTCCCCTTCTTCTGAAGCTACAAAAGCAGGTGCCTCCTCCATCTGAATGAGCTCCCTGAGGAACTGACCCAATTCTCAGTCCCTTTTACTTGGGAAAAATAAAGCACAAAAGGTGTTAGACTCCACTGTGAACATTTGATGACAGCCAAAAAATTTGCTGTTGTCTTTTAAGTATAATGGATAAATTCCAAAATTCAACATTCAACTACAGTGACTTCAGACTTTCTTGACATGAAGGATGACTGAGAAACCAAGCACCTTGCTCTTGTTCGGAGCCTCATGCATGCCAATAGTTCATGATTCCTCTTTATCTAGGCCATGATACGGCCTTTTCTATGAAAAAATACTATCAGCTTTATGAATGGTACAATGCTCTGACTTTTCAGAAAAATGGTCCGACTGTCTTATATCTTAGGAAGTTCTATTATGACAAAAATTAATAAAAAAAAATTACACAAACCTAAGATAAGATCTGCTTAATATAAAGATGAGAAATATAACAGCTTCAAACAATGCTTTTCTGAAGATCTCCATAACTAGTCAATATTTCTGCTGTGCCTCCTGTTCCCTGAAGAGGTTAGTAAGCACAAGGAAGTAAAAAATTCTTTTGTAGCCTTCACCAATAGACAATTGACTTTTTGTGTCTGCTGAGCACCGGGATGATACCATCCTTTCAGAAAGTGCTTGTTTTCATACCCAAATCTTTATCACTTGGGGGAATGCTCCTTGATTTTTTTGTGAGATTTATGTCCACCTTGGATATTTTTCCTCTTGTCCTCACACCGAGGCACTGTTTGAAAACTCGCCAAACTCTTCTTTTGGAATATACACATTTTTGATCATCCTGTCCGAATATCACCATTTTAGTTTAGACACAGTGTAACTGTGATTGAATAAAGGAGGCAAAGCAACTATCATAATTTCCTCTCCCCAAAAGTACATTCTTTAGGTCAAAGAAGCCAGAAACCCATACAGAAGGTTCTGTTAGGTCAAATCCAGCATGGCATATCCTCTGGGATGTGTTTTAAACCTCTCCTAAGAATAAACAGAGGGAATTTTCGCAATTGCTTTTGGATACTAAACATGCCAATCATGACAGCCCAGTCATCACATGTGTAACTGTTTCAACCCATGCTTCTACTCAAGGAGACTGATGACTTTCTGATGTCCTTTCATAAGCAGGCTCCTAAAACTGCATCTTCATCCCCACTGCACACTGGTGATGGACTCCAGCCTGCAACCCATGGAACTAATTACTTCTCTTTTGAATTGACATAACCTTCTAGACAGTATGTGGAAGGGATCTCATGGATCGCCAAGACTGGTTCTATCATCAGAGACGCCAATCTATTCTCCATTAATTTAAAGAAAGAAAAATAGCATACTTGCTAAAAAAATGACAGCTATGGGTCCCTGAACCAATAAAAGCTTGATTTTAAAGAAAACTCTTTCTATATGGAAGTCTCTTGATCATGAGAAACCTTAGCGCTAGCAATTTCTAGTCCAAGTGACCAGGTTAAAATCACAGAATCACAAAATGTTAGGGGTTGGAATGGACCTCCGAAGATCACTGAGTCCAATGTCCCTGACAGAGCAGGACCAAAACTAAGGCAGATCACTCAGAAATGCATCCAGACAGGTCCTGAAAGTCTCCAGACAATGAGATTCCACAGCATCTCTGGGGAGTCTGTTCCAGTCAGTGCTCTGTAACACTTGCAGTAACCCTTACAGTAACCCTTACACATTGAGGTGGAACTTCCTGTGCTCGAGCTTGAATCCATTGTTCTTCATCCTATCACAATGCACAAGTGAAAAGAGGGTGTCACTGCCTTCTTGATGCCCAGCCCTCATTTATTTATAAACATTAATTAGATCCCCTCTCAGTCTTCTCTTCTGCAGGCTAAAAAGTCCCAGGTCTTTCAGCCTTTCCTCATAAGATAGGTGTTCCAGACCATTACTCATCTTCATAGCCCTCTATGAGAGATCTAACCAGCTATGATACTGATAGAACTTCTACATCCCTGGCTCTAAAGAAATAATTTCTCATCTCAAATCCCCCTTGAGGCTGGACATCAAATCATACTGCTCTGGAACATAAAATAACCCTCAATTCTACCCAGCTTATGAAAATCCATGTCCTGCTCTTCTCAATTTCCTCAGCCTTATTATGCCTTTAAAAGGGAAGCTGCTACTAAAATCCCACTTTGGTTAATTTGGCTATGACAGCTTGACAGCTGGAGCAAGAGAAATGGAAGGATTCTCCCAAGCAGAAGAAGATTTTGACTGTCAGGGTAATTCGGTGAGTCCAGCTCTCCTTATGTAAAAATCCTATCAGGAATACAACTAAGAGGTATCCCAGAACACACAGCTGAGTTATTCAGGGAAGACAGGATGGGAAATAGAAAAGGAAAGAGGAAAACACTCTGAATTTCCTTATTTTTGAAGTCTTAAAGCATTCTTTACTAGAAGGTCAGAGTTAATTAGATTTCGACACCCGCTGAGCTTCATTCATGGTATGCTTGGTCCCATATTCCAGGCCTAGAACATTTCATCGCCTTCCTAATAACAAGATTTTCTAGGCAGGCTACAGAAGAGAAAGTACTCATTCAATACCAGTAGTCCATTGGCACACCTTCTTATTACAAGCTTGTCAGTCTTCCAGTGCAGACAACTTCTAGAACTCCTGCTTACTCTCTTGTCATAGAGGACAAAGATGCATATTCCTTCAGAAGCACTATTCAACCTCTCTCTCTTCTCTATAAGCATGCATCTTTGAGACAATGGATAAGAGGAGGCGGACCACTTCCTCCATTCATTTTCTCAGCCTGCTGAAATGTCAGATCTGTCTGATCTTGCAGCAGAAGCACTATCCTTTGTTCTGATCAGGTTGCACAAATAGCTGTGCTTGTGTCAGTCCCCAGAGCAGAGATTTTTTTCATGACCAGTATGATTACAGCTCAGGCAACACATTGTGTCCTACTAAAAATGCTGCAGTTTGTTTTCCCCCAGCTTGAGGAATTCTCCTACAAAAATACCATTCAGTCTTACGCACTCAGGAAGAAAACTGTAAGGCTGTCACTACACATATCCTAACCAAATAAGCCAAAATATTTGTAGCATCACCAAATGAGCCCAGATTCACAAGAAACACATGAAGGGCCTCTAGGTGAAGGAGTTACAAGGGTACAAGATGATTATGACTCCTGAGACATCCTACCACTTCTCTGCAGGTTAGGTACACCCCATGCTGATCAGCAATAGTTGCTTTTACAGGTCCTGACAGCATACTTCTTCCCACACAGACAAAGTGGGCTGGTCCCAGCCACCCCCACCACTGTGGCAACATACCTTTGCCCAGAATTCAGACCTGGACTGCTTGCAAGCCATCTGCAACTGAAAAGACACAGGTTAGCCACTGCCAGGTTATATGAATACTCAAAGCTGTCCATCTAATAAACAGCTCAGTTTCCCACACTGACAGAATAATAAATCACCACATCTTCTAATAAAGTCATAAGCTCTCAAAAGGTTACAAAGCATGGCTTTAATTTTCCCTTGTCCTTGCTCTACCATAATGCACACTATTTATGAAAACAGCTGATATCACACACCCTTCCTTTTCCCAGAGCAGAAAATCAAATTAACCCCAAAAGACAGCCTGTAGGTTCTTCAGAACTTCAGCCTGTCAGAAAGTACTCATTCCGGTTGGAAGCTGAACTTCATCCAGTACCTCCAAATCTCTTGTATTTTTGCCTAAGTATTAAGTATGTATGCTGTGTCATCTCTGATACCAGGTAAAAGTTTAAATTCCCATTTCTGGCTTCTAGCCACAATTTAAAAAGGAAAAAAGATTGTTAATCCATGGTTTGCAATGAAAAAACACCTACCCCAGGGGAAAAATCCTCCAGCCTTTAACCAGAACTAATCTAATCTTTCCTCACAGCTATAATATCTCCGAGTGCTTCCACTCCCTAACTTTAGCTTCACATATGGAGCACAGGGAATTACTGATACAAACCTTCTGTACAAGGCCAGTCTGAAAATAAAAACATAAAAAGGTCTGATTAACACTCCTTAGTTTGCAATCATAATCAATACAGTTCCATGAAGAAATGGACACTTAGTAAATACCCTCCAAAATGCAACAGAATTATACGATTTCTGTTCTGTAAAGGCTTTGACTTGCCTTCTAATACCCCAGTCTTGGTTTAGCATGTATTTTATATTAGAATGTGTTCCAGAAGGCATATGGCAATAGAACTAGGTCAACCATTAACCAAGTAAGAGGAAGCTACTCTGCAGAGCACACTCTTCAAAGCTTGCTTAATGAACTAGCTCTTCAGAATGTGTCCTTCAGTGAGGTTGAATCTAACAGTTCCATGGGATTTTCCTTAAAGCCACAAAAGTTAGGCAGCTTCTGGATATGACAGCCTCTGAACAGCCATACCAAAGTGTAAAGGCATCTAGGTCAGATGTTCAGAGCTGAAGAACACTCCACAATAATGCATGGCTCATTGAACACCAGGAACAAGTTTCGTCGATTTCTTCATCTTGTCTGTGACAGATCACTAATCTACTCCCACAATTTCAGCAAATAACACAGGAATTTGTCTTTGTAGAGCTTACAGGAAAAAGATATTATCACTTGATAGAGTTACCATCACTCTGCCTCCTTCCATGCTTTCCTTTCAGAGGATGGAAAATTACTTCCCAGATGAAAGTCAACTGCAAATGCTTGTGAGGTTTGAAAAAAAAAAAATGACTGATAATTAAGACTTGCAAGTCAGTGTCTAACTAAATTCTTCATGTCCTGTTTTCCCCTTGACATTGTTGAAATACATACAGGATTTAATGGGATCTGTCAAATCAGGGAGAAAAACCTTCCAGAATTGTTGATACCTTTATTAATTCTATCTCAGTCTTACCTATTGATTCCACTAAATATCATGTTCCATACTTTTAAACAGCCATAGATGCTTAGCCTTGAATTACAAGTTGTTAGGACTCTCAGAAGCATCAGGTGCCAAGGAACAAATAGAATCCGCAAGTAACATGGAGGTTAGAAAAGATTCCGATTCATATTATACTGTTAACAAAGCAGGAGAGATGACCTCATCATACTGTTTCTAAACAAGTAAAACACAAACGTTTGCCAGCACTCTGCTAGAAGTCTGCGTACAACAGACACTGATAACAATCACACAACTGTTGCAATAACATGATAACTGAACAGCCATGTACCACCAATCAGCACCAACTTCTTAAACTCAAAAAGTCACCATCAAGGTATGTGACTATGGTCAAATCTTGACACTAAGCATATATGGATATTAATAATAGTTTTCCAATACCCTCCAAAAAATGGATACAGCCTGTTACCTCTTTATCGTAGTTTTTCTTTTGGACAATACTTCTACAAAACAAACCATTTAGAGATAGTGAAGTCATTATTTACCCAAACAAAGCCAACAAAATCCTCTCTATACCATTTCCAGTGGTAGAATTGTGTTTCTTTACAATATCTAATAGGGAAGGTGTGATGTGCACATAATATGTATCAACAGTTTCCCAAGTATCCTCATCAATCCTCGTGACATCAAAAATAAAAGACACAACCCTGACCAACAGAGATTCTCCTCCTAGTGCTTCTGTAACTGAGAATTACTGTACAACTTGATGTGTAGGAGATGGCAACTCAAGTCCATTTTTCTCGTGCTAGATCCTGCTGGTCTACCAAATAATAATTCCAGTTCCTAATTCTAAGAGGTAGGAAATGATGAGGCATCCATGATGACAGAAAAAAACAGTCAGTGTGTGTGATCATATGTCCCTGCAGATTGCTTTGTATCTTAAGCAACAGCTCCTTACTGAAACAGGCTAACTGAGTGGAAGACTGCCAAGCATGCTGTGGTGAGATTATCATCTTAGTAGTTATTTATAATAAACTATCTTCAGCAAGTAGCACCTTTTTTGGTATGAAAAAGTCAAGGACAATACATTTTCTTTGCAGTATAGAGATATTCTATGAGAAAAGGTGCAGACAAAATCTAGAAGCATTATTCATTTGCATATGAAGAAACACTTCTGATGAAGTTTCTCCTGTGTGTTCTAAAAACTGTCCAACACCACTAGAAAAACCACAAAATTTCCAGCTACTAGAAAATAAAACCTGCAAGAGAAGTTACATGGACACAACTGAGTGACCATACCTTGGAAAAAGTCTCTTGGTTTGCCTACATCATTAATAATTCTAATGCTGAAACAGCTGACACAACATGAAGTTACCTATGCAAACAAGAAGTTCTGCCCTGAAAGATGGTGTTTTGAGTTTCACCTAATTCTTCAGTACCATTTCTTTGCAAGTGCCTTATGCAGAAGTGCTAGACTCCCATAGCTTCAATCAAAAAAATCTCCTGAATGAGGCCAATGGAGCAAGGAGCACCGTGTAAGGATTAAGTTACTGCAGAACGGAACAAACAGTCTCCACTCATAAGCCACATTTTATATGCATTCCCTCCTCCCATCTCCAAACTGCAACTGGGAAAACATACCTGTGGGTTGACTATTCCCACAATACCACACCAGTTCTTAAGAACATATGAAGAAAGTCATACCTTTGCAGAGCTACCACAGAAGAGCATCTAAGACAAGGATTCATTCAAGGGAAGCTGTAATATTATCCTTTGGAAATCCTGCTGGACAGGCAACAGAAACCATGAGAGCTCTGATTATGAAGTTCAGCTCTGACATGCCCATCAGGGAGCAAGCTCTGGTATTCTACAGCTTCCCAGACTGCAGCTACAGGACAATATCTCCAAGTGTTTAAAAAAATAAAAAATAAAAATTCAACACCTATGACTGAGGTGACAGAAGACACATCACTACATTTTTAAGTCCAAAGAATGCTTAGCAAGCTTGTTTAGAATTTTTTTTTTCAGATGTAGACAGTCATGTAACAGTATTTTGCTCTTTAAAAAATGGTGTCACAGTTACTTGCACTAGCTTTAACCAAATAGGAAAAGAAAATTCTAAGAAATTCTTGCTAATACTAATTACAGAGTTTCAAAGTCTACATAGTATCACTTGCAGTATTTCATAGCTTTCTGCCTTTCACAGCTGCTGTACAATGTTCTCAAATGGTTACAGCTTTTGAAAAAACTGTCTCTGCACTAAAGCCAAAAGTGTCTACAATGAAACTTCATCTGAAGCTCAGGACTTTCACATGACTGAACTCTTCTCTTTCTCCAGATCTGCTTAGCCCTTCAGCCTCCCCCCCAGCCCCCTTTATAATCCATCAGATATGCTTCTAGAGTGCACTTCACTTGTTTAAAAACAAAAAAAAACCCAAAAAACAAAACACAAACAAGTTCAAAAAGAAAAAGAAATGAAACCCTGCTGGGCTGAAGTTTTCAGATGACAAAGCAGAAGGTAATATTTTAATACAAAGTATGAAAACAGCATAAAAGCACAAGATGCAGAGGGGAAAAAAATCTATTTAGGCTTCCTGCACTGGCATGAAATGGCTGCTTTCCTTCTTACTGCCAGCTCCCATGCTTCATGTTGACATTACACATCCTGTATTGTAGATCCACCCCCATGCTGATGCTTGCCCAACAGAATTATCTCCTGCGTCACAGCAGTGGTAACAGAACTGCTGGCTCTGCAGATCTGAAAGCACCATTTTAATGCTTAATACATGCAGCAACTGGACACACTACCAGATATTCTGGGTTGGTTTGAGGTGCCCTCAGCACTGTATTACTTGGCCTAACCTTCTATTAACCAGATGGTCTGTTCTCCCCTTGGGACCAAACCATTAAACTTTATTTTATTAATTTCTACCAAAATGCAGGGACACTTTACAGCACTTGTGTCTGTTTTATCTCCAACAGGGTTGCTAAGATGAAAATGACCTAAAAATAACTGGAATTGCTGCTTCACACCAACAGAGAACAAGATCTTTTGGAGTAAATATTTAAGTGATATGCCAGATGAACTACCATAGCAGTATGAACCACATGGATAGCAACTTGTATTATGTATACATATGCAAAAGTGTACACTCCTGTCATTGTAAAATGACCTAGGTTGCATTTTCTCTGACCCAGAGTACCTCTATCTTGAACATGGAATTACCATATTAGTATCTATTTGAAGCAATCTCTTTATATATATATATATATATATATATAAAAAGGTGTGGAAAATCATGGCCTCCAAAAACACCACAGGTAGTTGTGGGACTCCAGAATGCATGAACAACATCTACAGGCAGCACAGCAAACATGAATGTTCTTCCCAGAACATCCACAAACTCATATGAAATATTTCAGGGACAAGGCAGTATTAACTACAGTCAAAACTATTTATAACATACATGCTCCTGTTGTCAAAATATAAAGAGTGGCAATGAATGAGAATGGAAGGAGTACATGAATGAAAGCGAAAAAAATTATTTAATGCATAAGCTCCCATTGACTCTTGCAAAACAGCTACAACCATGTCCTCACATGCAACCAGAAATGAACATCTTATGTATGTAGGTGGTAGCTGTTGAAAGCTAAGGGCATCTTCTATTCAAGATATAATTTCCAAACGCCTCCCTAAAAACTCCACAAGAATTAGTCCATGCAGCTAAGAATCTGATCTTCAAATATTTACTCACTGAAGTAGCTGCAGTGAAATTCAAAATCAGATCACAGCAACTATTCACATGAATAAGCTTTTAGAGTATAAGGGCTTTAGACACCATCTTCTATTATTTGCCAAATGTACTACAGTAATGAGAAAATGCAATGGTAGCTGGGGTCTGACCTGTTAAAGCCTTTGTTAATGTTCCTAACAGTAGTAGTGAGAATTTCTTAAGTAAAGCATACATGCCTGTACACAAAACAAAATCCCAGGAATGCAAGAAGAATCCTGTAAAAGTTGCAGGTTTACTGCCTTCCAAGGAAATTAGGAAGCCAATCCATATAAAAGCTAACCATAATAAATTATGGCTACCACTACAATGCTTCCAAAGCAAGGCTGGATTCACTGTTCAGACTGCTGCACACACATATGTTTGAGTCAGTCTTCTCAACCTTCTTAACTCCAAATGTCTGCACGCTGGGGTGTCAGGTATGTTTAAATAGGAAAGTGCTGCTATCATCCAACTTCCTATATGGACTAACTTCTGATGTGGAAGGACATCACAAACCATCTTCTTCACAACAGATAGGTAACTAAAACACTCTTTTGGTCACCCATTATTAAAATTCTTACTTGACCATGAATAATTCTCAAATATGGATGTCAACAGATCACAGGCACTGCCTTCAGCTCATAAGCAGACTGCTTATTTCACCTGTAAAGACGATTATATTTCTTCAGCACATCAAGGAAACAAGCATAAGAACAGACTGTGTGGCATTTTAGCTCCATCTATCTTTAAAATTTCCCTAAAGAGTAGGATTTTTTTCATGTCCCATTTAAGTTACTAAGTCATCATCATATGACCGGCCTCCACTGCCATGACATACAAAATTTCAGCATATGGTGACAGGCCCCCCAGAAAGTTATTCCACGACCTGAAACATCATCTACCCTTCAAATACACTAAAAATAGATTCCTCACCCCCCCTTGAGGTCTCAGCAGCCCATCTGATATTACAGTACAGTATTAATGAACCTATGTAGACATGAATTCTTAAAATAAATATCTTCAGAAATAAGACCAGAATACCAACAAGCAAATTATAGTCCTGTACACCACTAAAGTATCAAGAGTGAACCTGTGGAAGCACTGAAGAACCATGGAGGGCAATGAGCATTTCATGTTCGTTTTGCAAGAGCACACCACATGCAACCTTTGGTCAACCTCTCTGTCATCTTGCCAAGCAACTTCTGACTCAAGGCTTTTGGTCCGAAAGACATTTTACAAGTGTGACCTCAGCAGTTTTTATGTGGTTCCTTAAGAACACCACACTGAAGATCTTCTATTCCCCCACTGCTCCAGAGTGGAAGGAGAGCAGCACATTTTTAGAGGGTGTGGAATGGAAAATTCATTGTAGTATGTTATCACCTCTGTAATCTGATCACTTAAAAATAATTCAGGTTTACTCATTTATTCATACAGCTGGGAGACCCAAATACATTGACTCATTCTTTCAGCAGCTCCAGTGAGTAATACAGTTATGCCCTTGATGCCAGAGATTTCAGGAAGTCTCACACATGCACAGATAATGTGGCAGGAGAAATCTGCACGGTCTTGAGAAACAACAGCTTCTTCTTAACCTACCAGGGTGGAAACAGACCAAGAACCAGCACCACCAGAGGGTTAAGTACATGAACACTGCAAGTCCCTGTAAGCTAAGAACCGTCATGTATGCTGATTCACAACATGGCCTGCAGTCATATGTATCTCCAGAAGGACTGTTAAAGTTCTCCTTTGCTCAGGTCCTGGTGCTATCGAACACTGGGCTGTTTTACAGCACATGCTTGATCACAGAGAAGAGAACTTGACCTCTATACAACCTGACAAAGCTGAAAGGTGATATGCTTTCTCTTCACTGCCCTCCCCCGCTGAAGATAAAAGGTCATTTAAACCAAAAGGAAATGGTCCACACTAACTTCAAGTTACATGAATACAACTTTTGGGTCACACTCCTGTCCAGCAACCCAAACCCTTTCTCAGCCCAAACCCTTTCTTGCAGGACTGTAAGCATCAACCATATGAGACAGCAGGAACAATTCAGCAGTCAAGAAGCTAATTAACCAGGCTGAAAGCTGTCTGGCTGCTCTCAATTTTCCATCAGCCATTTGTTAACATTTTTACACTTGTCAAGTTATTTAGCTGAGCATGACAGAAGCACAGTTTCAGAGCCCACCAATGCTGGAGGTCCTATATCCTGCAGCAAGAGCCATACTGATGTAGACAAGGAAAGGAAAAACTGAAATGCAAGATCAAAGCTTCCAGTCAAATAAGGAGAGAAATAATTCCAAATTTTTTCATATGAAATTTATTTATTTTTCTCACAGTACCACTTGTCACACAATGCAGGAAAAAAAAAACAACAGGGTGACTCCTTATGGCCATTGCCTTCCAAACTTTGCCGCATGACCAGCTAAGCTAAGTAGATACTGTATGTATAGTTAGTCTCCTCTTCCATACTCACCACAAGCAGCAACACATCTGAGAACACATGATCAGTCAGAATGACAGCAGTGACATAGAAACAAAGTGGCACGTAACTCAAGATCCAATCTCATAAATGCTTGCAAACAGCAGAGCAGGTCTCCTTCAGTTTCACACACCAGAACCACTTCCAAGAGGAGATTTTTCTTTTGACTACATACTGGTATGTTTTAACTCATTCAGCAACATAATTCAGCACCATGGTCTTAATTTCCAATATCCTTGTTAAATACTAATTTTCCCTTTTTTACTGGTTAGATGGTTGAAGGAAGTAAAAAAATTAAGAGCAAGATTTCAAGATGTAGTGTTTGGTTAGATGCATGTATAAAGAGCCACATGTCCACAAATCTAGCTGAATCTGACTGAAACTAAAGAATCCATGTCTGAGTTAAAATAAATAATTATTAGAGGGGCCTATCTTTAGTACTTTCCAGAAGCAGTTTGCTCAGATCAAGATGAACACTCATGCCCAACTCCCTGCATCCACCTCAACACCAGCGCT